>JXSR01S002258.1:68611-79717 GCA_000969725.1 Ophiothrix spiculata
CTGAATCTGTTAAAGGGACTGGCCTAGATTCTTCCCATTATTTTTTTACCTACATATTTTTTTACATGAATCGGTAGAACATGTTTATATATAGTAAGTAGTTTTCCATGATTTTGAGAAATATTGGAGAAAATTGCAATTCTTTACCTGCTTTAACTTTAATTTCTTTCGCCGGTGAAAAAAAGATGTGAAAACAGTGTTTCTAGTTTCAAAATTAAAAAAGATTTTGTTTCTACACACGTGATGGGTAAACAAATTATTTTTGATGAAATTGTTTCTCTTTTAATATGTATTAAATTATCTCTAAGAGCTTTGTTTGATTTTTTATCTGGTAAATCCAGATCTGAGGTACAAATTTAAGATTCAGAAAACACAAGATAGTCACACCACCATCATAGAATGATATATTGCAAATTAGTTATCTCTCAATTTGAGCCTTTTCTGTGTAAATTGTTGTCCTTTTTTTGGATATTACTACACTTTCAAGCTTTATTTAGAACATTTCCATAATTTTTTAATTCTAAGTGGAATCTAGGCTAGTCCCTTTCAATGTCTGTTCATCAATGTACTTTCTTGTATCTTTCTGGTGATGATGATATTCCCTTTTCTGCTCCCAAGCACTTGGCCTGTTTAGTGACATTTGAAATGTACTATGGGCACTATTTAAGTGATTCACCATCCAAGGTGTTCATCAGTGAATGGTCACTTTGGTATTTAATAATACAGAGTCATCAGGACAGACCGTCATGTGGGTGCAAGAAAGTTGTATCTGCAATAGCTGTCCTAAGTTATATTTATTTTATGCCTTGTCACAAGAATGTGAAAAATCCCTCAAAATTTCCTTGTCTTATGTCAGTGGTTCTTGAAATGGTTCTTCAGGTGACACCATCACCTGAAGAACCATTTCAAGTAAATCCTTTGCTTTGTCTTGCGATCATGCATAACGGACACACATGACAATACCTATGTATTTTATTCGATGACCTACGTCATTTTTTCGTCAGCATAGAATATTCTTAGCAAAATATTCTATACGATCGAGGAGTCTGCACCTGGCCTTACAGTTGTAATCATAACTATTATGCCAAGAAGGAAACTTGTAATCTCATTTAAGGAGCTTTTAGGATATGTGCTCCATGTACGGGCTATAAGTATGTAATGAATTATCCTTCATTTACATAGTACCCTAAACAAGTATTTTGCCATGTTTTTCCTACCCTAAACAAGTATTTTCAAATCAAGTCTGAAGACATACCCTTTCCAAGTAAGCCTTAATTATTTTTTTCCATAAGATGTTCTTATCTTACCACGTGTATCAAAAAAAATTGTGCACGGATTAAACTGATTTCGACCTTGATAAAAGCACCAATCATAATTTTCTTGTTTTTGTAGAAAAGCAAATTTAATAAGCTTTCAAATGCAGAAAAAATGATGGAAATCGGATGAAAGATAAAAAAGATATGACCAATTTTGTAAGTACGTCTCTTTTTCTTCCATTCCAATGGGATTTACACAGTTAAGCAAGATATTACATATCACAATTACGGGTTATGGCATTATGATAAAAGCCAAAAGTACTTGCAAAAATGGTCATATCTTTTTTATTTTTCATCCGATTTCTATAATCTTTTCTGCATTTGAAAGCTTATTTAATCTGCTTTACTACAATTACAAGAACATTATGATTTGGTGCTTTTTTCAAGGTCAAAATCAGTTTTAATCCGTGCACAATTTTTTTTGATACACGTGGTATTGACTAGTATAGACTATATAGATACAATGCTCCTTTTTAACAACACATAACAAAAAGTTATCAGCTGATTATTTTTTTTTTGGTTGAAAGCAACATTTTTAGGAAAGATATTTTCAAACCCTTTCCAAGTACCAAGCTATTGTAAACTATGCCCTTATTTCAGGATTTTTGCAATTTTGATACCCTTTCAAATGTACTCGACACATCTGTTATTCGTAAAAAACTACCCTTTTTACTCGTTTATACGCACATGATGTCTTGTAATGAGAGTGGACCCCCTGGCCTGATACTGCATGCTATATCTCTGCTAAGGTTCTCTCTGAAAGCTAAACTCAAAACTAAACTTATTTGGCTAACTTCCACAGCATAATTATTGGCAAAGTTTTATTCATTTCATATAAAAACAATATCCCCCAGATTTTCTACATAAAATTACTGTTACTTGATCAATGAAATTCAGTAACGTTGAAAGACATGCAACTTCAAATAGGCGTCAACTTTCGGCTATAAAACGTGGTAGTCGCAAGGAGGTCGTACGTTGCAAACATGATGTAAGTAATTACAACATGAGTAACGTACATTGCATGTAACCACTCAGGGTCAGGCCTGTCATGCACACAACATACTTATACCGTGCAATCAACCGACGTCCTTTCTGCGTTTGCCAAGTACCCACCATGTTCTTTAAAAAAAAGGCCTCTAAAAAGTATGAACAAAACAAGGGCACAACAGTTTGTGACCACTGCTTTAGCATCTATATCAAATACACATGCTGTAAAACATAACCTGAATATGAAAGTGTTCTTGTCTGAGACTTATGCAAACAAGTTACCTGTCCCCATTTACCTTAATATAGCAGTTTATTGATTCCATTTGGCTAATTGTCTTGCTAAATTGCTCATTAACCATTCTACTAATCAGTCTTTCCCAGTACACACAGCCGTAACATTTATTTGTTTTGTTACGGTTCACCGTAACATTTTCATACCCTGTCGCTGGCGACGTCTCATGCTTAAGGTCACGTAAGGTCAGGTAATGCGTATCAAACAAATGTCTGAGATGATTATAGCTAACGAGATACGAAGCAAAAATAATCCCAATTCATCATCGTGTTCCACCACTACCCCGGTATTGTTATTAGGCCTATAATTACCTAACCCATTCGATAGATCAAGCACTTACTTCCGTTTAAGATCGCTATAATGTATATACGGAATACCGTAACAATCGAATCGCCATTTTCTCTTATCTTGGGGAACTTCCAATTTTCAAAAAACAGACCCACCCTGAAAAAAAACCAGACCTAACTCCGAATATATATGCAAATCACATTATGAAGCATATATGTACAATGAAAAACTTACCTAAACTGATTGTTTTCCATAGTAAATCCACTCTAAAAGTGGTCTAATTTAACATGGAATTCTGACCACTTTGTTGATCATTGTTGATGAGCACAACCTTCAATCTTTTTAACAAATCTTGCGTCTAACATCGCATTTCGCATCAATATGGTACTAAAAAAGTGTTAACATAGTAATTCTTACAAGAGTGTTATGTTACGGTGAACCGTAACAAACAAATGTTACGGCTGTGTGTACCGGGAAAGACTGCTAATTGCCCTAATTTGTTATTTAGGTAATGAGGCCTGTGTCAAATATACATGTTTTTACAACATATAAAACTTTTTTGTCTAAATAATACTTTTTGGGATCCATCACAAATTTCCACGATTTTCCCAAAAACACGTTTTACAATGTAAGTTCACCAGTAAACAAATAAGAAATGGTCGTAAATCTATATTATATAAATGTCGGCAAGACTAGATGACTCCTCAAACCTTCAAAAGCTTCTAAAAATGTAATTAATAACACACGAATCATGTTTTCAAGACTTTCAACTGTCATTGTGATTTTGATTCAGGAGGTAAATATTGTCTGCTTATCGTTATTTTTGCATTTTTTCATATTCTTAATTGACTAACAGTACCGTTTGTACGCAGGGCATGGCGCGGTCTGCTTTTTGAAAAAGAAATAACATGAATATTGATAATGGTTTCGCGTATTTCATGATGTTGGAGGCATATTCATGATTTTTTACCATATTTGGCCCCTCCAAACGCGGGCAATGTCGCGGTATAAAGGGATACTGACTTAAAGAGAAGTCTGCACATCTATGTTTATCTTAATCTTGGTACGCAACCTTGTTTACACTTACAGAATAGATTCTGCTGTGATAGTTTGTCTCGCTGAGAACTGAAGTTACCTAGGATTTTTACCCGATTGTTACAAAAAAAGGTAAAATTTTTACCATTTTTAATATATTCATCATATTCTGACTATAAAGTGTTAATATAATTCAGCTCCCATAGGGAATACATGTAAATATATGGTATTTTAACGGCCGATTTCAAGCCTTTTGGGCAACATTTACTAGCCGTGGCACCTTTCAATGTATTCAGAACGGATGATATTTTAACATTGTTATCATTTCAATGTTGGGGGTTTACTGGTGTGCCCCCTTTGAATAGGGACGAATTTTATGAAAATGTTTTTGTTTCATATATTCTCAAAATATGAGTAATTTTGAACAGATACAAAAAATTTTAGTACTCTACGACATCAAAATCCCGGGAAAACTTCATTTCAACTTACCACTAAAAACACACATTTTCAATTATTTTACATGTATTTCACTATCGAGCAAATTTTAACAAAAACTTGAATGTCATCACTTACTTTCTTGTCCCCAAATCTACCCCTCTTTTTTTCAAAATTACACTTCCATTGGTTTTCCAACTCTTAAACATCAGAAATAGCTATCATAATGCAAAAATACGCAAACATCCATCGATGTCTGTCAATGAAATAGCTATAACTCTAAGAGCCCACCATTCTTTGGTTTTCAAAATATCATGCATCGGCTGTATGTAAAGGTTAAGAGCAAAACAAAATCCTCTTAAGAGTGCCCAGGGTCCCAGAACTACACTCAATGTGAATTCTCAAATGCAGCACTTTTTCAAGAATCCATGTCAAAGTAAACTGAGCTTTTCTAAATGCCATTGTACCATTAAATCAACATTTTGAAAGATATGCCATTAGAGTTAACACCAGGGCCCATATTCATGAAACCCTGCTAACTCTAGTTGGCTGCTTACTCTTTGTCAATAGGTTAGCAGCCAACTAAAGTCAGCGATGTTTCATTTATCGGCCCTGGTTATTCTTTTAGAAAACCTATGTAAAATGTCTCGATATATTGGACCACGATTTTCACATACACACAATGATATACCATGCTCCTTATAACCCTAACCCGCCTCAGTCCAACAAAATCCAATAAGCAAAAATCAAGAAATTTGCCTATGTCCAAATGTGTCATTGACGGGGGCCGGCTGGGGGCTACATATAGGGACGAAAGTGCTGCCATGGCAGGCCATACCCGGTGGCTTGACATAGGTGGACGTGGACATTGGATCAAGATGCGAGAGGTCGGGAGTTTGAAATAGGAGATTTTTATATGAAGTATTCAAACTTAAGTAGTTTTTAAGCATTTGGGAATTAGGGTTAATGATAAAGCCAACTCGGTATTGGACAATTTCTGAAGATATGAGGTTAAATAAACAATGCATAAATAGGATGTATGTCTATGAAAACTGGTTCACTGGTAAAACGGTGTCCGTGGGAAAAATTGAAAAAATTCATGGTGTGCAACTTGTCATCATTATGATGAGCATGTATGGACCATATACTAATGTTTAATCAGAAGTCCGGCCGTAGCCACACGCAAAAAAAATTCTGCATGCAAAAAAAGTGCTACATTGTGTCTATGTGCTTCAAAATCCGTACGGAGGCAGTACTTACAAGGTACAGATCGCACAATTTTGCCTGCGTTTTTGCGCATATACAGCACAAGTTCTATGAGTCGTAGTGACCATCCCTTACCCTGTAAGCAAGCATTTTGACTTGACTGCTGAGAAAACTTCGCCCATTGTACATGTATATTACAGAATGTTACGAAATTTAGCCTCGCAGTTTCCTAAGACGCAAGATATAAAATAAACCGAGCCCCTTTCTAGAAATGCCCATGAAATCTTCTCACCATCAGCTTGTCCTAACAAACCTGCCTTGTAGACATATTATGTATGAGTGTGATGAAACACATCACTCCAACTTTTTGAAGAGATTTGACACCGCAGACAAAGTGTTTTGCATCCTAAATGAAAAGCTCTCATTTAAATTTCATGAGATGTACACGGTTTAACACTAAAAACTGAGGGGCTCTACATGTGTTGTAAAGCATTTAGAATTTTAAAGGCAGTTTTCATTATTGCAGAATCTAACATAATTTGAGATTTATGACTTGAACAAGAAAATGTGAAAAACAAGCTTTTCACTGAAATGTCAAAATTTTAATGACTCAACATTTTGAAATAAGCTTCATAATGATTTCGGACCAGGGGACTTTATGTCCCTTTTGTTGCATTTAATTTTGATTTTTTTTTCTGTCAAGTTTATCCATAATTCAAAATGAATTTTTTCTTAATTTAAAACCATAGATGCTTTTTAGAGACATTTAAATTTAATTATACTAGCAAATCAGTATACCAGCAAATAAAACATGTACAGATTTATTATTTTCTAATAATTTGTAATTTGGCCAGCGGTCATGAAATCTCCTAGCAAAGACACTTTAAAGCAATACTATAAAGTGTTAAAAATGAAGCGCCCCTGTCACCCATGACGTTTGATTTTTTGGGCTTATTGGCTTTGTTTTTGGGAGATATGAATACCCTTCAAATGATTTGGCTCAAAGATGCTTACTTTTTCTGTTATGGCCATTTGTTGAATTAAATTTGGGATCCCGAATATTAAACATGTATTAGTATAGGAAAGCATGCATGCGCTTTTTATCCATTTTTTGGTGGCAAAACATTTTTTTTTTCACAAAAGACACTTGAAAAAGCTTCTAGATAGTCACATTCCTCCATTTTATGCTGTTTTTACTATAAACCATTTTTGATCAAAATCTTATAGTATTGCTTTAATAACTACATGTAGCATCCATTTGATAAATATTTCAAGTCTGTTGATCTGCTACGATGTAATTTGGTAATAATTAGTCGTTTGTGCCAGCCTGAAATTGAATGATACTTGAGAAAATTGCTTTTTTAATTATTCACAGAGCGGCGTGTTTTATCACCTGTTTAGCTTAGATCAGCATGTGAGTGCAAGAAAGTCGTATCTGCAATGGCTGCCCTAAGTTATATTTATTCTTTTCACCTTGTCACAGGAATATGAAAAATCCCTCAAAATCTTCCTGTCTTATGTCACTGGTTCTTGAAATGGTTCTTCAGGTGATCACACTGTCACCTTAAGAACTATTTCAAGAACCACTGACCCAAGACCCAAGGCAGCTATTGCAGATACGACTTTCTTGCACTCACATGACGAGATAGTGTCAATCAAGGAATCAAATTCCATCAGAACACGGATACCGCCCGGCCCTATGTTTGACACTACAATGTGCTTTTGATACCAAATTGGATTTTACTAATTGAAGTGTACTGATCGTGTTGTCAATGTGAGGATTTTGGAAGCTTTTTGTTTATTGTGACCTATATTACATTGTGCCCCCGGGGTGGTGCTTAGTACAAAAGGGGTTATAGGGACGTATCGCAAATTCGGGTAGAAAAATCAGGCTCTTGGTATTTCATTCGGTCCTTTTTCTTTGAAAAATGTGGTATTTTGATGGGTTATTTTTTCAAAATTTTCTAAAATTTGCACCAAATGGCACACATTTTGACATTTTTTCTCAAACTTAAGATAATTCTGCCATATTAGTGCAAATGTGGGCACACAAAATGTGGTTTTTGATTAAATTTGACTCAAAAATTGGGAGATTTGGTATATTGATCCATGGGTCCTTTTTTCTTGAAAAACTGTAATTTGGATGGGTGGCTTTTCAATTTTACCAGAGGCACGTCCTTATCTAAACCAAATTTGAGTACCCCCTCCCACCAGGCATTGTGCTCAGGTGAAAATGGCAATGTTTTGTAGTTCCAAACAGAGGAAGGAAATTACAAAGGAGATTTCAATTTCAGCTCACTAATTTTGCCAAATTTGTTCACCTGAGATAACCTGATTTTTATTTGCTAAAGTATAGAAGTCATTTTTGTCTTTATTCATTTTTTTCATATGAATGTTTAAGTTTCAATTTACGCAAAGATAAAACCTAAGTTCTGTCCTGTTTGTTTGGTAATACATTGATGAACTTTTGGTCACAGCACAATTATAAAATTGGATATTTGATTTTGATCAATAACATCATAAAGCTTTATCTGAAGCAACTGTAAACATTGAAGTTAATTTCAAAGTAGCAAGCATTGGCCATCATCTAATTCCTAACTAAATTTTACTTTTTCCCACACATGACAATTTTGGTGTGACCAAAGTAGGAAGAACAGGAACATACAATCTTACACTGAGATTGTTTTCTAAAAGACAAAGAAAATCAGACACAATATTACCATCTCAGCATTTATGGTAAATTTGGTAATCATAAATTCCTATTGGCTGCTAATTGATTAAGAATGATATCTAAAAGAAATTGTAATGGAGTTGAATAAACACAATTTCATGTGTTTTCTATATTGAGCAATATAATTTCCCTAACAAATTAAAGGGGCAACTCATGATCCACTTTTCACCCTCAAGGTCACCTCTAACAAATTTGAGTATTTTAGTTTATAAGAATACTCAAATGGTATATGTAACGATCCCCAAACCATTCTTTCATATGTGCTTGCAATTTGGAAGGAAAGTGAGAAAATTTGTAATTTTCTAATTGTTGTCGGGCCCCCGACAGTAATTACAACACAGTAGTCTATGGGCTCATTCCAGTGGAAACTGAACCTTTTTTGATTTCAAGCAAAAAATCAGCTTTTTTATTCGACCACATAAACATGTTTTTCATTCATACATTTGTTACTTGGTACGTGAGAAGTATTTTCCAATCAGAAATTGTAAAGTTTGTCTATCCGTGCATGAATGAGCACGTTTTGTTTCAAAAAAGTCACAAATGTTACCAAAAAGTTACACCAAAATGTCACAAACGTTACCAAACGTTACAACACAAAACAATGCATTAAAATAATTCCTGGCGATATAATGTTCTGTAATTTTTATGAAATATTTGTAAATATGTCTCCCATAATCGGTGTAAGGCGCAATAAAAAAATCGTTGACACTTCAGAGAAATTGTACTTTGAAGTCATTAGGAGCAAAAAACCATTTCCGTGCGCGGTCACAAACGTTACCGAATGTTACATGGACTTTACTCAGGATTTTGGCAATTGATTTAATTTTCAAACATCTACATGTCTTGACCCTACCAGTGAGCACCATCATTAACAACAACATCGTTGATATAATGTTTTTGCTAGGTTCTGTGGCCATTTAAAAGTGAAATTTTTCAATTTTTCGGTCACAAACGTTACTTTGGAATGAGCCTATGGGGATTTTTAAAATGCTGAAAAGCTTGTAACTTGGAAACGAACGGTCGGAATCAAGTGAAATTTTCAGTATATATTTATGTTGTACTCTTCTTTTTATTTAGCTAGAAAAGAGGCCACATCAAAATCATGAATTGTACCTTTAATGATTGTCGGCATTTTTAAAATTTTTGAAAATCATGAGCAAACCCAATTTCAATGAAAATTGCCCAAAAAATCGCATATATATGACTATATCCCTGTACACAAATTTATACCTCATATTCAACCAATCACCATCTGCAATTTTGCTCATATGCTCCCCTTAAAAAGAAGCTTGTAGAGTAGCACGTCTTGTTTAATTGTCACTTGCAGCTATAACTTTGACAGCAATGTCTTTTCAATTCAGAGATGTTGTGTTTTAATAGAGCTATTTTGCATAACATCGCAATGGATTGCTGAATCAAGGTTAAATTCAATCGTCACCGTTTGTGATGCATTTATACAAACCAAAAACAACAAATTAATCAATTTGTTGCTTGCTGGGCTTGTCACAAAATCATTACAACATTGCAAAAACCTCGATATGTGACACTCTTGAGGACCAGTAAAAGAGGTTCCCCAAAATGTCCATCGTTTGTGATGTGTTTATGCAAACCAAAAACCACTGAGTAATTGATTTGTTACTTGCTATGCTTGTCGCAAAATAATTACTACATTGCCAAAATCAGAACATGAGACACGCTGAGGACCAGATGTTCCCCAAATGATGATTTCCCCAGATTCATCTCTGAGTCAAGTCCAACGTCACTTACATGTAGGATTGCTGAATCAAAGTTGAATGCAATCGTACACGTTTGTGATGTGTTTAAACCAACCAAAAACAACAAAGTAAACCAATTTATTGTTTGCTATGCTTGTAACAAAATCATTACAACATTGCAAAAACCTGGACATGTGACACTCTGAGGATCAGTAAAAGAGGTTTCCCAAATGGAGATTTCCTACGATTCATCCCTAAGTCAAGTCGAATGTTACATAGTATTGCTGGATCAAAGTTGAATGCAATCGTATACGTTTGTGATGTGTTTATACCAACCAAAAACAACAAAGTAATCAATTTGTTGTTTGCTATGCTTGTAACAAAATCATTACAACATTGCAAAAGCCTGGACATGTGATCTCCGAGAACCAGTGAAAGAGGTTCCCCAAAATCCCCAGATTTCCCCAAAGTCATCAACGAGTCAAGTCCTTATCCCCCCTTTTTCCCAATGACCAAAAAAGAAGCACACCAGTTGCACCCCTGCCAAGACAAACCACTTCGTATGTCATAACAGCCCTATGAAAAATTTTGGCTGCATGTTCCAATTTTGAAGACGAGTTTCTGATCATTTCTCGTAGCACACTCGTATCACACTCGTAGCAAACTCGTATCTGCTTAGCGAGTTGCAGCGAGACAGAATAAAAACTCGTGTAGCAGTGATAAGAACAATAGAAAGTTAGCGAGAAAGCAGAATGCCTCATTAAAATAGGTGTTTAATATAACGGTCTGTTCTTCAAGTGTCGCATGATGAGTGTTCCTACTTGAAATATAATTACATTTTAAATAATAAAGATTGACATAACAGAAGTCACCGACATCGGCATATGAGAGGAAGAATGGGCGTGACTTAAATCATGGTGTTTTGTTGACAATTCGCTGGCCTGCTCGCTAAGCGAACTGGCCACAAAGTCCCGGGCATATTAAAGTGTAAAGCATGAAGAAAGGTCTCAGTATGTTTCTGATAACTCATTCATTTTTTGTACACTATACTGCGAATAACATAAACCATTAAATGGTATTTAATTTCTAAATGAAATTAAA
>JXSR01S002259.1:23119-33420 GCA_000969725.1 Ophiothrix spiculata
AACTAGTATACTCAGTACTTTGTACACAGAATGTTGGCATTGATCAAAATGAACTTCTCAAACTCATGCTAAACAGACAGCTGTGAAGAAAATTCATCATTCGACATAGATAGACAGTATTTTGTGTTATCAGGGTTTTTTGTGTTAACAGATTTTGTGTTAATGAGGTTCCACTGTAACTGTAACTAAGGGGCAAGCCCACAGTCAGATCAAAATGGCTTGCTTTCATTCGACAGATTTGATGTACCCTCTTCATGCAAATCTAATAATTATTGTTTATTATTGTTACAATGTGACCATTTTTTAATAATCACTAAGTATTATAAAGGTCTTTGATTCAGTCCAGAAGAAATTTGCATAAATAAATTTCATAATTGCATATTTTATGATGGAATCGCTGGTGATCTTACTATATAAGTCTTAGGGCCACTAACTCACTACATATCAATAATTTATGTTCTCATGGAATGGAAGAGTATGTGAAATAAACCAATTATTAATTCTCCTTAATGTATTTCATGTCCTTCAAATTCATGGGTGGCAAATCCCGCACCATCAAAGAGTTCTCCAGAGAACTAAGCAAAATTGCCATCATTTCCGGTTATTTTATATGGAATGCACGGAACGAACCAACTTGGGATTCTGCACCATGTATGAATATTTATTAACCCGTCACAATTGCCAGCTGTTGACACTCCACTCTTACTTTCTGGATACTGGCTTGTTTATAATAGTGTGCTTGTATTTTGAATTATTTGTCACTATGAGGGCCCGCGATTAGATGTGGTGGTCACCTTCAAATTCAAATGACCTCAGATGACCTTGGATAAATACTTTTTCTTGTGCTTGACCTTGAAAACAACCTTTGACCGTGGATGACTTTTGACCTTGAGCAAAGGCTGTCCATGGTTCAAGAGGACCAATTGCTATTCATGGTCTAAGTTTGGTCCAGGTATGACCATGGGTTCAGGAGTTATGGCCGTGACATTGATATAACCCGAGGTCAACTTTTTGGACAATTTGAAGATTTGACCTCACATTGACCTTTGACCTTGGATAACCCCCATCGGACCACCCCTATAATACACAGGGGCCAATTGCTATTCATGGTCCAAGTTTGGTCTAGGTAGGGTCAAAGGTTCAGGAGATGTGACTGTGACCTCAAAATGACCTGGGATCCTTTGACCTTGGATGACCTTACCGGGCCCCCTCAAAAACGCACATCGATCCTCCTCGGACCTAGTTGCACACACCCACCAAGTTTAAAGCCTTTGATCTAGCAAGTTCCCCACCGGACCACCCCTATAATACGAAGGGGGCTAATTGCTATTCATGGTCCAAGTTTGGTCCAGGTAGGGTCAAAGGTTCAGGAGATGTGACTGTGACCTCAAAATGACCTGGGATCCTTTGACCTAGGATGACCTTACCGGGCCCCTCAAAAATGCAAACTCGATCCTCCTCGGACCTAGTTGCACACACCCACCAAGTTTCAGGAGCGAGCAACCCAATGTCTCCGAGAAAATAGATGGATAGACAGACAGACAGACACACATACACACACACAGACATACATTGAGAATTATTATATAGACTAGAGGGCCCGCGCTTAGTGTAGGCAGTCACCTTGAAATGACCTTGGATATAACCTTGGATGAATTTTTGAACATTTTTGTGTTTGACCTTGGATGACCTTTTGACCGTGAGTTACCTTGGCATTAATTGTACAAAGGGCTATTCATGGTCCAAGTTTGGTGTTGATAGCCGTGACCTGGGATGACCTCGGGTCAACTTTTTGGACAATTTCAAGATTTGACTTCACATTGACCTTTGACCTTGAAAGACCCCCACCGGACCACCCCTATAATAAACAGGGGGCCAATTGCTATTCATGGTCCAAGTTTGGTCCAGGTAGGGTCAAGGGTATAGGAGTTATGACCGTGACCTCGAAGTGACCTGGGATGACCTCAGGTAAACTTTTTGGACAATTTAAAGATTTGACCTCAGATTGACCTTTGACCTTGGATGACCCCCGCCGGACCACCCCTATAATACACAGGGGGCCAATCGCTATTCATGGTCCAAGTTTGGGACAGGTAGGGTCAAGGGTTCAGGAGTTATTACCGTGACCTCGAAATGACCTGGGATGACCTCAGGTCAACTTTTCGGACAATTTTAAGATTTGACCTCTAAATGACCTTTGACCTTGGATGACCTTACCGGACCCCCTCAAAAACGCAAACTCGATTTTCCTCGGACCAAGTTGCACCCGCCTACCAAGTTTCAGAAGCGTGCGACCTACCGTCTTCGAGAAAATAGATGGAAAGACAGACACACAGACACACACACAGACAGACATTGAGTATTATTATATAGATGTATGTTGTTTGTTTTCCCTGCCTATCGTCTGTACTCTATACATGCATGCCTTGTGTTACATGTGCTTTCTTTGATATTCTCATGTTTGTTTGTTTATTTAATAAAGAATGATTGAATATAATAAAACATTGTAAGGTACTAAATTGGCATGGTTTACTGTCAAATCTTGTCAAGGAAATCTTAGATTCAACCCCCACACATGGACCAAAATTTTGAGTGTCGGCCATATGGTTTGTGAAATACAGCTGAAACAATTAAATTTAATAACAAACTGTGACCTGCATAAAACATGCACTTAATACCGTATGACATGCTCCTCCCTACAGCCAGTGGTATAACAAAAGGAATTCATCGGAGTTGCAATATTACTTTACTAATATATGCAAACAGTAACGACAAAAAGTAACTTCAAGACATTTTTCGGGCCACACGTATTGGCCTGGGCTGCACAGACTTGACCATGACTTTAGTCTGGGGTATAATAAAGTTGTTGTAACAGGACTATGCAGAAATTGCCAAATGATTCGATAAAGCACACAAAATGGACCAAAACAACATTAAGACACATAAAAGCACACCTTAATATCTATGTGAGTGTGATATAGGCCCTACAGCTTACAAAGTTCAATGCATGGATCTACATGTTTACAATACATTTATATATAAAAGTTTATTCATCACAAAGTACCTGTGGATGAATTTGGAGCATCATTTAGAGATCCTGATGTTCAACACACATGGTCTTTGAGATATGTGGGTGCCTTTTTATGTCTTTTGGGCCTGTCTGTATCATCATTGTTTGATCCTCCTGTTTAGATACAAGAAATAAAAAAACACCATTATTATATATTATACAAATATTTACTGCACATGAGGGCAACTGTGCAAAATATCTACCCACGCCAAGGTGACTGGAGAATGTGGGCCTACTGCTTACTATTGCCCGACACCGACCAAATGTTGTGAAGATGGGGTAAAACGCGTGTACAGACAGTACGGCACCTCTACCGCTTTCAAGCTACACCAAACACTTTGGCAAATGCTTTACCGTCCCCAGTGTAAAGACTGCATCAAAGTTAATGTAGGCGACACTAAGAGGAACCTGTGTGAACGCATCAAAGAACATATTGCAATCACTCCCTCTAATCAGTCCGCATGCTGAGCACTTAAAAACCACAGGCCACAAACTTGATGAGAGTAACATCAAATTTTTATGCCAGGAGGACAAACTAATTCCCAGGACAATCGGGAGGCCATTTACATCAAAAGAAAGTCCAGCCCCACTTTAAACAGAGATGGGGCCGTGAACTTCCAAAAGTCTATGATTCTCTACTACTAGAAACACCTAATAGGACGCCACCTACGTCCAGTAGTAGAGGATTCATCAGCCATCATTCAGCCAACAACCGCTGAGGACGGAGAAGGGTTTTTCAGAAAATAATAAAAATATTACGGAATATTAAATGGTGAGTGTCGTAGAAACATATTAACTTTATTTTGAAGAATAAATTAGTTTTCACATTTTGGACTAAATATTTATAAGAATAACATGGACAATTCAAACCTGCAAAATCACAATTTCACCAGAAAAAGATCTTGTGAGTGTATTTTACTTTAATGTTCCTGATGGATGGTCAAAAATATTAGTTAAATCAAGAAGTGTAGAGAATATTTGAACGGATAGCTGGTATCTTGTTTTAATGTGATCGTCCCATATCACAAAGCATGTTGGCATTAGATCAGTGATTTTAATATGTAAGTTATTCTCAATGTTGAAGCAAACTCCCACAATGAACTCAATACTTACTTGTCCTCTTCCTCCTCTTAAACGTCTCCTCTAAAAGAGGATCCCCTATCACCGGAACAAATTGTAAAGTCCGTGGTAGACTAATGCGATCTGTAAAATGCCAAAGATTAATGATTAATTGACCAAATATCATTTCTTATCATTTGTTCTTTATGTTTTTGCATTGTGATGTGAAATTTTTAATGGTGCCTGTGAGTGGAAATTCCAAAAAGGTGATAAAACAACAATTTTGACTATTTAAAGCAATACTAGAAAGTGTTAACCCATGACTTTTGATTTTTTGTCAACCTTTTAGGTTCAACCTTTTAGGTTGTTGTTTGCTATTAATACGAGGGGGGTGTCAAAAAGTAATGCCTCCATAGTCACCAAATCTTTATCAATGATCCGATGAACACACAATTTACAAAGGTTATAGCCTGAGGACTCTTCTACATGGAACTATGTTCAATATTGTCAAAATGTCTTTTGATGCATTTACACCACCGTAGAACCCAAGCATCAAATCCGGTTTGGAAGCTTAATCTTTAGGCAATTGGAATATTCAACGTGTATGCTAAGTGGGTACCTAGGCAATTGACGGTTAGACAATAAATACATGCAGGTATAGTTGTGCCAAGAGCTCCTGGCTAAATTTGAAGCTGAGGGACAAGATTTATTTCAAAATATGTTTACTTGAGATGTGACATTGGCATACATGTATGACCTAGAGAGTAAGGGTCAATCCAACACTAGTGCCATAGCTTTTCACCAAGTCCCAAGAAATTCAAGGCCAGGTCGACTCAGAAGGTGATGGCTACAGTATTTTGTGACACATAGGGTGTTATTTTCACATAGTTCTTCATGGCCAGGAAGCATGCTAAAGTATTTCCAAACCGGATTTGATGCTTGGGTTCTACGGTGGTGTAAATGCATCAAAAGACATCTTGACTATATTGAACAGTAGTTCCATGTAGAAGAGTCATCGGGCTATAATCTGTGAAAATTTGATGTTCGTCGGATCTTTGATAAAGATTTGGTGACTATGGAGGCATTACTTTTTGACCCCCCCCCCCCAGTACCTTCTGAATGTTTGGCTTAAATATGATTTTTCCGATATGGCCAATTTTCGGTTCCACATGTATAGGAAAGTACGCATGTGCTTTTTATCCATTTTACTGTGGCAAAACACGTTTTTGACACAATACACTTGAAAATGATTTTCAAGGATAGTCACATTCTTGCATTTTAGGCAGTTTATATACAAAACCATTCCTGATCATAAGCTTATAGTATTACTTTTTGGCACTTATTTCAGAATTTGTAAGTCTCTATTGTCTGGTTTGTTTGAGTTCGAGGTGAAGGTGGGGGTGCATCAAGGTTATGTACTGTTGCCGCTGATATAATTTGCAATTGTAATTGATGTGGTCACTGACAGTGCTAAAGAAGGTTTGATGTAGGAGATGCTGCATGTTGATGACTTGGTCCTAACAAGTGATACAATGGATGTTTTTTGGGAGAAGTTCTTGAAATGGAAGAAGGCCTCTGAGCGTAAAGATCTGAAGGTGAATATGGGGTAGACAGAAGTGTTGGTGAAGGGGCGGAGGGAGTGGTGTCAATGAGTAAAATAGATCCATGCGGCATATGTGGAAAAAGGGTAAAAGCAAATTCTGTGTAATGTGATAAATGTAGGAAATGGATCCATAAGAGATGTATAAATATGAAGAGAGAGACTCCAAGTTTGGCAATGGACTTTGTGTGTGGACGATGCAAAGGAGATGGAAGGTCAGGGGAAGAGATGGAAAAGTTGTGCGATGAGATGGAAACGGTGATGGAGTTCATGTACCTGGGGGATACAGTTAGCGGAGGATGTGTGGCTACTGTGACATCCAGAGTGAGGTATGGGCGGGTGAAGTTTAGGGAATGTGGAGAAATGTTACATGGGAAAAGATTTCCTTTAAAGACAAGCCCCCCCCCCCCCCCCCAAAAAAAAAAAGAACTCTGTCTCAGCTTACTTAAGGTAAAAACCCTAAGTGCTATGAGTTTTTTTTTATTTATTGCATTTTTCGGCCACTATTTTGTTTTTCGTGGCTGCTTTGCAGCTGTTCATTAAACTTTATTTTTCAGTAGTAGAAAAAAATGAAAAAAAAACTGAAATTCTCTCACAAAAACCTTAAAAAAAAAAAGAAATGTGCTAGATTCAGATTTTTTTTAAAGCTATGCGCACGGGAAGCCGTTACAGACTATATTTTTTTCTGTGGCTAAAAAGGAACAGTATAAGAGCTGTGTAAGATTGGTGATGTTGTATGGCAGCGATACATAGTGCCTGGGCGAAAACGAGATGGGAGCAATGTTGAGATCAATGTGTGGTGCGAAAAAAAAAGAGGGATAGGAAGACTGAGGACTTGATGCAGATGTTGGGTGCGGAAGAAGCAGTGGAAAATTTGGCGAAGGCGAATAGTGTGTGTTGGTATGAGCTTGTGCTGAGGAAGGATGACGGGCCATTGAGTTTGTGGTGGGTGGATTGAGGAGGAGTTGTTGTTTAATCTTTCTTTATTTTGGATATAACTCTTTCAATATATAAGTACTGGTCTCCCAAGAGGTCCAGATAACATAAATATTTACAAATTATATACACATTGAGAAAATAACATTTAAAATAACATAGTAAGTGATCACATAATTATATACACATGTATAAGGGCAATTAATTATTATAATTTTAAACTTATAGCACTTTTAAACTCATTCAAACTCATGTTCAAAAACTTGGTTCGGATATTAACTGGAAGACTATTCCATAACGAAGCAGCTCTATACTGAAAAGTTCTTTTGCCAGCAGTGTTATACAATGGAGGTATAATAAGGATGTTACCAAACTGGCTTCTTGTGTTTTTGTCATGTGTTGAACGTGTAAAAGTGAAATAAGATGACATATAACCAGGAGCTAATTCTCTTAAACATTTAAATGTCATAATAACATGATTTTTCCATCTGACATCAATTTAGATCTTCCATCATTTCATTAATTGGGGTCCTGATATCTGCGTGAAGAAGAATTCGAGCAAGTTTATTTTGCAGAATTTGAAGGCTGTTATGATGCTTTCCACTGAAGTTGGACCATACAGGACTACAATAATCGAAATGAGGAAAGACCATAGCTTTTGCTAGTAAATGTATAGTATTACAAGGAAAATATTTCTTAACTCTACATATAACACCAATACGTTTAGATAAATTGGAAGAAAGATAATTTACATGATCATCCCATGATAAACAAGGGTCAAATATGATGCCTAAGTACTTAAATTTTTCTTCAGTTTCAATAACATCCTCACCATATTTAACTGTTATATTCTTAAACCTACTTAAATTTTGTCTAGTTCCAAATGTCATTAGCTTTGTCTTCTTAATATTTAAAGTCAATTGATTGGTTTAGCTTGCAACTAAATCTAGGTTCTCTTTAAGTTTAGTTTGTAAAATTACAGGATCTGATGAACTTATTAAAAGAGACGTATCATCAGCATACATAATACACATACATTGAACAGAATCAGGAAGCGAATTAACAAAAATTATAAACAAAAGTGGACCTAAAATGGAGCCTTGTGGTATTCCAATATCAATATTTTGTGTGTTAGAAAGAGTAGAATTTACATTTACACATTGAGATCTGTCTTTTAGATATGATTCAAACCAATAAAGAGAGTTTCCTATAATGCCATAATCCTGAAGTTTTCTGAGAAGGAGATTATGATTTAACAGTGTCAAAAGCTTTCTTTAAATCCATGAAAATTGCTCCAGTAACTCTACCCTTATTCATGTTATTTAAGATATAGTCAGTTACATCAATTAAAGTAGTATTTGTACTATGGTTACTTCTAAAACCAGACTGACATGGATGAAGAATATTATTGGTTGTGAGATAATGGTACAATTGATCATGAACAGTAAGCTCTAAGATTTTGGAAAGAATTGGGAGAACAGAAATAGGTCGATAGTTGCTCACATCACTTTTATCATCATCTTTATATATGGGTGTAACCTTAGCAACCTTCCATTTGGATGGAAAATGTGAAATTAACAGAGAAAGGTTGCAAATGTAAGCAATTGGATGACATATGATGGGAGCAGCTAACTTTAGTAATTTGATACAATTTTGGAGAGGGCGAATGACTGAAGACTTGGTGGATGCAGGTGGAGGATGGGAGTAAGAGGTTCTGGTAGGGAGGGAGGACGTGTTGATTCGGGTGAGGTGAAGGGAGGGCGGTGATCGCGAGTGTGACGTGAATCCGGCCACCCCGCGATGGGGATAAAACCAGATTTAAAATCTTAGCTTACTATTACTACTAAATTGTACAGGATACACAATTACATTAGTAATCTCAAGACTGGAATATTCACCTTGTTTTGGCGTTGCCTCAGCACGCTGATCATTATAAACATCCATCTGTAAACTGCTTGAAGCTCCTGAGTATAAAAAAAGACATAACTTTCAAGTTAAAAAGTTACATTTCTGAGCTCACAAGGTTAAATGTCCGCATATCCGCATTCTTTCTCATTTTCTTAAACTTGAGGGGAAGAAATTTGATCAGGATTAGCAAACCAATACCTGGTGTTTATTAAGCGATTTATTATTACTTAAAGGAGCTTGGTCCGATTTTTCAATGCTACATGAAAAATTATCATTCAAGATGTCTAAATTTAAAATTTCACCTAAATTGGTCAAACAGTTGTGATTGCAAAATGGTTGATAAAATTTTACTCAATCCAAAGCAAGTGTAAATATATATGGAACCTTCTTTATCATTGTCTTCTAATAATATCAATATTCATATGAAGGTATATTACTTACAAAATAAGTGTCTGCATGCTACAAATCTAAAAATACTGAATAATAATTGATAGAATTATTGACATGCACAAGTAATGCACGGTAGACAATGATTCGTGCGCAGGGACTGTTATTATATGCACAGCTCAGCTAACCAGCATTTTGTTGCGATCAAATCTTGAAAATAATTGTCATAACCTGTTATTTTTTGTAATTATATCATTTTCAATCAACAAATCTTACCTTTCAAAGGGGTGATTGCCACTTTGACATTTGAAGTAAACTGTAGTTGCCTGTGACTGCCAACAATGTCAAACTGAACTGCATCTGAGTAGAAAGTAATGATTTGAAATTTAGAACATTGCTTTGTCTTTTGTTACATAAATATACTATACAATTCAACATATTGATGCAATAAAATGAAAATAAATAGAAATAATTTATCCAGAAAAGGTTTGGTAGGTTCTAAAATCATTAATTCATATTCAGCATCAAAGCCAGTATACACATATAATGTTGAAGTTCTATATTGGTTTTAAAGTAACACTTGGTTTTAGTCACATCTACTGCATTCACATATTAAAGATTTGTACTGGGCATTACTTGAATGGACCATTACTTGAATGGACCAGGCCACATTTCTGCTTTCTTACAGTCAATCTTGAATAAAAAAGCTCTCTTACAATGATATGCAATTAAGTACTTACCTTGAGTGGGTTCTTCAGGTGTGATGGCATCTTTCTGTGATCTGTTAGCAGCTATTAAAATGTTTTAGAGAAAATAAAGATAACATCAGTTATTGAAATATTTTGGCGAAACAATACTACCATGTACGGTGGTGAATGTTAAAACGAATTTGAGGACTTGAAACAAATGTAAATAAATTCGTCTCTCAGAACCAAAGTTAGACTCAGTCTGATATCAGTTAAGCAAGTCACAATAATTAGCACGTTGAGTACAATTATATATGACAAAACACGTCTTAGGAATACAAGTAAATCTAAATTGATCTGACGAAATATTGCATTCACTGAATTAATCTATCAGAATCAGGGATGTGTCAGTCTGACATCCCCTTTGTTTAAATCTCATAAAAAATCTAGCAATTTATATGCTGTGTTATAGAGATTAATGGACCTGGCCACATTTCTGCTTTCTTACAGTCAATCTTGAATAAAAAAAACACTCTTAAAATGATATGCAATTAAGTACTTACCTTGAGTGGGTTCTTCAGGTGTGTTGGCATCTTTCTGTGATCTGTTAGCAGCTATTAAAATGTTTTAGAGAAAATAAAGATAACAGTAGTTA
>JXSR01S002259.1:42271-55169 GCA_000969725.1 Ophiothrix spiculata
TGGCATCTTTCTGTGATCTGTTAGCAGCTATTAAAATGTTTTAGAGGAAATAAAGATAACATCAGTTATTGAAATATTTTGGGGAAACAATACTACCATGTACGGTGGTGAATGTTACAACAAATTTGAGGACTTGAAACAAATGTCAATAAATGTCAACCAAAGATATGACTCAGTCTGATATAATGTTGTTTAACAAGTCACAATAATTAGCACGTTGAGTACAGTTATAATTGAAGTTACATAGAATAATCACACTTGGAACCAAAGAACAATTTTTATTATCAGGTGTTTTATATTAACAGATTTTGTGATAACAAGGTTTCAATGTTTCATAAGTACGGTGATAAATGGCAACACAAATTTTAGGATCAGGCCAATATTCGGCGAATAGGACATAAATTAATCAGATTGTTAGAATCAGGGATATGTTTCAGTCTGATGTCCCCATTGTTTAAATCTTATCATAAAAAATATGGCAAACAATTTATAGTTTGTGTTATAGAGATATTTTAACCAGAAAAAAGGTTCTAAAACCATACTTAATCCAGATTCAACATCAAGGCTAGTATACAGAGATAATGTTAAAGACCTATATTAGTTTGAAAGTAACACTTGATGATGGTTGTGTTGATTTCATAATAATAGCGTAATATTGTCAAGCGCTATGATACTAAGGTGAATAGCGCAGTATAAATACTGGATATTATTATTATTATTAGTCAAACCTACTGCATTCATATATTAAAGACATGTACTGTGCGTAACTTGAATTGATTATTTGTGCTTTGTTTGTCAATCTTAACCCTAAAGAGCCAGGGCAGAATTTTTCCATAACATTTGCTATACCTCCACCGGTTGTTAATTTTTCGAGCTGAAACTTATTGACCTTTTTCCTTCTAGTTTTGCACTTAATTTAATAAAATTAGACCCACAAGCTGTTAAATGGGACAAAAAATCTGACAATTTTAGGGTTAAGATTGACACCAATTATCAAAGAAAAACGCTCTATTACATTAAATAGTTACCTGGAGTGTGTTCTTGGACAGGTTGGCTGGTGACGGGCTTCAATGCTGCAGGAACAATAATAATAATAATAATAATAATGATTAAATTAACAATAATTATACTACTACTATTATTGTTTCAATTAAATTTCGGACATGAATATGATTTCTGAACGCAGCCACCGCGTATCCACAAGTTGTGACAAGAACGGGACACCGGGAAGTACGCAACACTGTTTCAAATCAGTAATCCACAGTGCCGCGACATCGCGTGTGCCTGAAAAGCGTTGTGTACTCGCGTAAAATGCACACGCAGTTGTGTATGCAAGGCTATAAATTTTCGTGTCCGAGAATTATTTGAAATAACAATACCACCATTAAAACTACATTACTACTACTACTACTACTACTACTACTACTACTACTAATAATAATAATAATGATATTAATAATAATAATAGTAATAATAATATTACTAATAATTACACTCATAATGATAATCATAATAATAATAAAGGGTATGTATCAATCTGCACAAAATCAACAAACCTCAAGGTGCTGTTTTGTTTCAGCTACAGTGCTGCACATGAGGGTATTCCTACATCAGTCAGGACATCTTTCACTATCACAAAAGTGATCTGGACAACCACATGGAATTTTATGGGATAGATCATATTTTTAGATGTAGGAGAAAAGCAAATCTACATTGTGTTTCTTACAATTCTTTAGCCATAGCCATCATTACCTTTCAACCATCTCTGATGGACTTCCTGTGGAAGTATTGATGCATCTATCACGTACGACCACTTAGACGTTCCATGAATTGTGGCACTCCTGTTTTTAAACCCTCCACCATACTCCTTGCTACATCCTTTAAGTATTCTTTTCTTCGCCATCGACTTCTTTACCAAAGGATCCACTGCGATTATTATTTTCTCTCCATCTTTAGATTGGGACATGTTGCCATGTATCTGAAAGTAATATAGATAAACTAACAATTTGACATATTATTGAGCAATTATTTTTGTATTTACGCTTACTTTATTGCTTGTTGCTATTATTATACACTGTAGTAATCAGTATCTTTGAAAACAATTTGCAGCAATTTTTATTATTTAGTGACATGCTTTGGATTTCAATCTCTCAAAAGATGAGATTATAGAGAATTAAAATGTCAATAACTCAATTTTGAAATTTGCGACTTTCCTCTCATTTTGCCAGAGCATCCCTCACATAATTTTTCAAGCTGAAAGTGGCTATTGGAAGATAAAACATTCATCTGTGTCACTACAGAGCCAGATTTTGTATTTATTTCATTTCTTTGGCCTTGAAGGTTATATGGTTCTTGGCATTGAAATTTTGGACTAAAAAATCACAAATTTTGTCGATAATCTTACAATTTTAGGCCCAAATCTAAATTTTGGAGATGAAACCTCAACCTTAATAAAGGGATACTTATCTCTTAAACTATATTACCAAACTTAATTTCAGCTTCAGAGCTCAAAAAGGGATTCAATATTTGGGGTCAAAATAAAGTATGACCGCTGTTACCATTGCATCCGCGCAACTACTTGAAGGAAATTGGGAATATTTGCAGTACAAATCTAAAACTTGTAATAAAGAGTTTAAAATTGAAAAAAAAAAAAATATCTCTGATTTCTAATACCTACATCCCTTAAAGTCTGTTTAGTTAGAGTTGTCAACATGTCTAATCAAATTATAATAACCAGATTTGGGTGAATATTTATTCTTTTCATTCAACTTGCTACAAAACAACATGATTTATGCCTTGTATGGCCTAAAGTTTTCATTATGGCCAAAGGGACACTTGAATATCAAATGACATGACGGTAATAAAATGGTGTTTTAAAGGTTTGAAAATTTAAGTAGGGGGTAAAGGACGTATCTACATGAACGGATTTAAGCCAACATTTCATACTAAATTATGCAAATTAGGTACTTAATTAGCATATTTTGCGCTCAAATTGCAGCTGGCACAAGCACAGCTCTTTCCTCACTTACCCACCAAATTACATGAATGTAGGGTGCATGGTTTGTGAAATATGCTATTTAAACCATTTTATGCATAACTTATGCAAATTAGGTACTTTATTTATTTTGCGCCGAAATCGCAGCTGGGTCTAGTTTGGCTCTGGGCCTACCAAGTCACCAAATATCACTAACGTAGGGCATGCGGTTTCCCATATTTGCTCTGTACAAAAAATGAAAAAATAAAATAAAATCCAAAATATTCACACACACACACACACACACACACAAAAATAAACACCTGTGTAGAATTTGTATACATCAATGTTGGATCATGGATCATATTAATTTGTGAAAGTTGAGCTCATATCCATCAAAAGTCAATAGGCCAAAAAATAGCCATGCTCTCTAAAATCACCACACTGACAGAAGAAACAGTCAAAATGATAGGAATCCCAAAACAAAAGAGTCAATTTGGGGCTAATTGTGCTCAATAAAATGAAATGAAGAAACTGCAGTTAAGGCCATGAATGCATGTATATTCATAATGTATTTATCAAAACACCAACCTTCTCTGTATGTATTAGCTCATCTACAAGCCGGATAAATCCAGACAGGTTGTCAGAGAGGCTTGAATCCATCACGTTATTTACTTGCATATCTGCAATTGCTGGCACAATGCTGTCCACAAAATGTTCAAGTAATTCATCCTTCTCATCCTGAAGTTGCATATATTCTAGGAACTATGAAATAAATAGAAAAGATATTATTATAACAATGTACGGGACTAGATTTTGTCAAAAAATTGTTATTCTTACCTAGTTTTCGTATTTGACGATCACACATAATTATGCAATTACAAGGTTTGAAGCAAAAATTATTACAGTACAGTAATAATAATTATTACATGGTCATATTTTTTGAAAACACGTTATGGTTGCTCTCTTTTGGAGGCCATTAGACCTTGTGCGCAGGAGAATAAAATTTTCATCAGAGAATAGAATGTACTAGACCTTTGTATGTACCAAATTGCAGCAATGTGTGTCGATTCCTTCACGGTTTTTATATTTTCCATAGACTTACACAGTTAAGAGAAATCTAAAAGTGCATTGACCCCAATATTCTTAACAGTGTAAGTCTATATTGAAAATATAAAAACTATGAAGGAATCGAGACACATTGCTGAAATTTTATACAACCCAAAAAACTTTTATAGCGATTTTTTGATTTTTTTTTTCAGATTTCGGCGAAATTTTCTGACCTAAAGTACTTTATGACTTCATAATTGTGTCCCGTCATATCTAAAGGTACCTTAATATCAGCATAGTAAATTACGAGATAAAAATCACGTCCAAGGTCGAATTTCTAATTTCATCAGAAATGTTACCTATGAAGTGTATTCTATCATATTAATCAGGTTTCAACATCCAAAATATAAGACAAATATTTCAAAAATTGATATAAAAATCCTTTCCCCATTGAAGTTTTACCAGTACAGAAACTTTAAACTTGATTTTCTCAGAACAATAGTTTTCTTAATCAGACCGATGCCTTTTACCAATTTCAATATGACTTTGCAATCAAACATCCAATAACCAAAAGCAATGTGTCATTTTAAAGCTTAAAATATAATCTTGCAGATGAGACCAACAAATCAATTTTAATTTCAATTATAATGTAAGGTACCTTTCTTTATGACGGGTCACAATTACGTAACGCCTTGACCGATTTTCATGATTCTGATATCAATAGAAAGAGGAGACCCTACCCTATGATTTAAAACAACCACACTTTTGGCATATTAATTTCATTTTCACAGGGGGGGGGGGGGGCAGTGACGATGTAGTAGAAAATATGTTAGGTGGACGTGGGTCAAGGACACATACCACTAAATAAAGGCTTTTGGCCCGTACAGAGCATTGCCGGAGCATGTGTTTTGTTGCGTCCTCCAACCCTTTCAGTCCTGAATGTGCCATATGGCACAATACCTATAATCGAGGCGACATAGCAAAAAATTATCAAGGTTACCCTATATATTTTGTTTCACTCTGTGGGCTCATCTAGAATATAATCCCAAACAAATCCAGAGTTGAAACCATCAGTCGCTTTATAGCCAATATATCCGCCACGATCTGGAGGTTGTTTTGCATAAGAATGAACAGGCGATCTATTTGGTGGTGTGTGTTCTTACAGCATGAGACCTACTTTGTTAAAAACACATGAGTTTCAAAATTTTAAATCTTCAATTTCAAATCTTCAGATATATTAATGCAATTTAGATGTTTTATAAAACTTACGACATAGGAGCATGCAAGCTCAAGAGCATATGATGCAGCCAATCTGTCATTGGCGGACTCAAAGTCTGTCCCCAACACTGGTACTCGGTCTTTGAGTAGCTTCTTTATATCGTCAACATCTGATGACCTAATGTTGTCTCCTAACCTAATCATTTCTCCAATTGAAGCACTTGCTTTGCCTTGAAGTTGCCGTAGTTGGGTGGATTGGTTGGTGGACAAGATAACTTGCTTATTCATTGGTAGCAGCGTTAGCCGTACCATTTCCCTGAAAAACAAACAATGATAATAGTCAAAATTACTGAGTGTTAAACTAGCAGTTTCTCATAAGTGCATGAGTTCTGCACTCTATGAAGGTTGTAGGCAAGAAGATCTCAAATTTGGTTAATTTAATGTGTGGTGTTAACATGTACTGAAGTCTTCAAAGTTGAAAATTTGACCCCAACAGAATGGTCAGACGACGCGGTCACCATTGACGCTTTTTATCGCTGGTCCAAGACAAACAATTTGATACCTTATAATCTTTGAAATCGGACAAAGTTGAAAATTTGACCCCAACATTCCAAACTAATTAAATTATGCACTTAATTAGCATATTTTCTGCTCAAATTGCAGCTGGCACAAGCGCAGCTCTATCCCCACCTACCCACCAAAGTTCATGAATGTAGAGTGCACTGTTTGTCAAATATGCCACTTAAACCATTTTATGCATAAATTATGCAAATTATGTACTTAATTAGCATATTTTGCGCCGAAATTGTTGCTGGATCCAATTCGGCTCCGGGTCCTCGTATAGTCACCAAATATCACTAACGTAGGGCATGTTTCTGAGATTTGCTTCGGACAAAATTTGTGGACGGTGGACGCCAGACACTTGACGGCGGACAGCGGACAGAAAATAGGAATGGTATATGTCTCTTCCTGAAAATTTTCAGGCGTTACTGATAAAACATATGAGGTCTCCGGAACAAGTACTGGTATGCTGTTAAATAAATAAATATGACACATAGAGGATAGCCACAACAGTGTCTGGCACTGCTTTCCATGAAGATCCTTTGTCAGATGGTCAGATTTGCCAGTTTTAAATGCAGGAGGAAAACCGGAGTGCCAATTGGAAAACCCAGCGCCTGGACCGGGGTTCGAACCTGTGACAGTCCTGGGCTCATTGGTGCATTAACCCTAACCACAGTGAATCTCACAATATCTTCCACAATAGTAAGAAATCCGCCCGATGCTGCAGTCACATAGAACTATTCTATTCGGGTATACGGTGCACGATTTAACCTAAGCACGCGTATAGATTCAATCGAACTTGTGAATTTACTGCTATCGGGTCACAAAGGAGGGCAATATTTATTCAAAACTAGAACGACCGTAGTTTCAGGTATTAGGTTGTTGGCGGTGGAATCAGTTGGCGGTTAAAGTTCATTGGATCCGATCGGAACCTTGACGGTCTGCATGGGTGGTAAACATGGTAAATAGAGTATTTAGATTGATGGGTTGGAAAAGCGCATAAATTATCTATAGCGCCAAATCTACAGTTGTTGAGGACTGAAGTTTGTACATGGAAAATATAGGATTTATATTGGGGGTGAATTCGGGGGTATGGAAAAGTGTATTATTATCCATAGCACCAAGCATACAGTTGCCCATGGACTGAAACTTGTACACGGCTGTCTTGCAACTTGAAGAATTGCTTCATATAGTATTGACCCTAAAAGCATATTGTGTCCCTACAAACATCCAAAAAAATGTTAGGGGGCAAATGTTTGATTAAAAGTGTACGCAAATCCTCATTTAGAGGTATTTTTTGTAAGTAAGTTAAATCAGCAATAAACCTGAGTGTCCCCCGGTTTGTGGATTAGTTACGAGGAGGAACCACGTAGCTGGTTATTTTAATTGTTATTGAGTATAATGAAGATACAACTTGAATGTATTTTGTAGTTTTTATTCATAGGTCATTACGAACAGCTTCGTTTTCAAGTTTTAAATATCGTTTATACAGGTATGCGTTTCAGTGGTGTCAAAAAGTGTTAAAAAAAAAAAACTTGTCTCGAAATTTTTTGAAAAAAAATCTTGCCTTGACCTAAACTTCCAGCCACACTCTTAAATCAAATGGTGCGTCCCTTTGGCTTTGAATAAATTATTAATAATGATGTTCTTTTCATTCTCAATTTGTGTAGACAATACGCTTGAGTTGTTATCCTCCCAAAGGCTTACATTGTTTTTGTTTTTCTTTCTTTTGTCATTAATTGTACTCTAATCTTCGGTATCAAATTTGATCTTTGATATGTTTTGTACCATGTATATAATGAACAGTCGGATGACGACATGACGTAATCAATTAAATACAATCATTGAAAGAATTGATCTACACTGTGCGGGCATGTCATGTCCATCGACGACCAAGTTGTGTTTACAGATTTTGCACATTTAAGGCGCCCAAATTCCACTTCATAATAGCACAAACGTTGTGTTTGTAAACCAATATGCATTTTTGTAAACTAAAACCCAACAACCACACATGTTCAGCAAATAAGATGTATGAATCAAATTAAAAAATGGAACATTATAATTGGTCGATAACTAGGTAACGTTGCTATTCATGCGCACTTATCATGATCTAGGGCGTCAATATCTCATACCTGGTAATTTCCGATCGACATTACTATATACGCTCATGCAGATCGTCAAAAATGTAAAGCTCATCGAACATAGCCATTAAATAGCGTATAGCGAATACTATACAGTATACTTCTATGTGATCACAGCCTAAGACCTAAAAACAGCATAAACCGGGCTCTGCTACGATCACAAAATTGCTGCTATGGCAGCGCATGCTCTGAGGCCTGACAGTGATAACTGAATCATTGTTTGAGAGGTCCCGGGTTGAAATTCATGTGAAAATCAACCATGTTTGACTTGCAGATTTCCAAGGGAGTAGTTTCAAATGAACTATACAGTAATCAAAACTGATAGGGGTTAATCTAAATAAAGGTTTGCTAATATTTTATACTTAATACATAGGGCCAAAACATGCCATGTGTTGGACTTGGCATTATAGCAGAACTATCTGGCATTTATACTCTGTGAATCTTGAAGTATGCAACAGGCAGCCGATTAACGCACATAAACCAATATGACCAATACAAGGAAGTATATTAGTCTGTACTTTTTGAATCCTAACTACGTAAAAAATCTTGATGAGTATTCAAATGAACTTATTGTCGATGTTTGTCTATGTGGTAGCAACAAAATTAGCCAAAAATAATACCAAAATCAGAAATGATTCAAGTAAAAAGATGTTAATACACAATGATTTGGTTTCAATCAATCCTAATTGATCATCACTCGTCTCCTATGCAGTACAAAACCAACAGTTCACAATGCTATAGAATACGAGGGATATGCTATAGATCTCATAACAGATTCTGATTGCTTGTTACATACTTCCAAGGTTAATAGAGAACATTTGGGTACATGTATAATGTGCTTGACTGTTATTAAGTTTTCTTGAACTTACCTGCTGCTTGCTACGTCAGCAATTACTGGGGTGTTGCAGGTCAGCACTGGCACACTTTTACACTTAAAGCCTCTATGCATATTATTCACCCTCCCACTTTCGTAGGAGAGATTTACTAATTCCTCCACTTCCTTGAAGTCTTTAATGTCGTTTATACTCCAAGGGAGTGAAGTGCTGAGGGAAAAAAAAATAAAAATAAATATCTAATGTGCAAATTATGATTCTGATATACAATAAGTCCAATTACATAGTTTTCATTTGTCATTTTTAATAACTAATAACCAATTATTGAACTGTAAGTGTTTCTACAGGTACCTTAATATCGGTGTAATGAAATACAGCGTCCGTGTGACTGAAATGTCCTAGCTACTATTAGATTGTATAGAATGTACTTGTACATGTGCGATCAAGAAATCATCAATTGCGACTTATTCCGTGTAGTTCAATTAGACCCGGACTCCTGATTATGGGGGACACTCGGTCTCATTACACCAGCATATTAAATTACAAGATACGGGGCATTGAAGTTGAGTATAGTCAAAGATCACGTCCAAGGTTGAATTTCTAATTTCATCAGAAACATTACCTTTGAAGTGTATTCTATCATATTAATTTATGGCATCTTTTGCCCAAAGCACTTTACAAAGTATCATCTTTGGACAAAATATGCTATAAAATGCCTTTATTATTATTTTACCGAGATTGGGTGTCTTAAAATGTGGAAGTCTAAAAATTATAGAGATAATAGTTTGTACAATTACCGGAATGAGAAAGCAGTCATGCAATAATTTTTTTCATTGCACGGCATGAAACAAACCTGCTTGATATCATGATATACATGTAAAACAAATATTGAATGCCTATGCACATGCAATAGTTAAAATATATCATTCGGTCAAATTTGGACTGATTATTTCCATTGACTAATCCATTTCACTCGACAATAGTCCAAATCTGACCTCATGATATATTTTGTATTATATACCTCATATATTATATAGATTCCGGTCATCTGATTGGTTAAAAGTGAGGGAATGGATTTAACTATGCCCAACAAATTTACTATGCCCGGGGCATAGCATTCACTATGCCCGCTCAATGTATTTTGTCGTGTAACTCGAGCTTTACGCGCGCGACTGTAAGCATTCATGGTCAGACACGCGCTGCAGTGCGTGAGCTAGTTATCTTGGGCGCACTGAATACGACGCGGTCAGCACTGAAAGGAGAAACAAATATCGTTAATTATTATCGAGCGCTTGGAGTGCTAAAATGGCCCTTTTAACCAACCAATGGACAAAAATCTATATATTTGGTATATAAAACGAATATTGACTGCTTTTTGTTCGGGCTATGGTTAAAATTATTTCCCCTCGGTGATCTCAAAACCATGAATATGCCTTTGGCTTCGCTTCAGGCATATTCATGGTTTTGAGATCACCTCGGGAAAATAATTTAAACCATACCCTACAAAGCAGTCAATATTTGTATACTACATGTATTGCACTCTCAGGCATTCTATATTTGTATATTGTATTCATCTACATGTATGCATATTTAAACACAGAAACATTATGCACTGCATTTTTTTTTTTTTTTAATTTTCATCTTTCAATTTTGGGCGATAAATATGTCCAAACTTATTTGACATGAACAAAACCAGCACCTATTTTGAGTATGCAATGCTAATATTTTCATTATTACCCATGCGCCAGGCACCCACCCCATGGAAACTGTTTTATATCAACATTTGGGAGATGCCAATTGTTTTAAGCCATAAATACTTTGCCTTTTGTCTTTTAAAATATTAACAAATAATAAAAACATCATAATATTTATTAATAAACCTAACATTAAGAGTGACAGGTCTTAGAAATACTGTTTCACATTCCACCAGGCATCAATGCATCATTGTTGTGAGCAGGGGTTATCATTGCAATGTGCTGGGGCTATTAACATTTAACCTAATGCTTTATCGTTACATTATCACTGTATATCACGTAGGTCAGTTGCTAGGTTCAAATGATATGTTGATTAAAAACCAATTTAATGCAAAATAGGTAATTAATTTATGATGGGTTATTATTGAAATCATTTAATTTCCTGCAAATCATACACTTCTGACTATTATAAATGTGTTGATTTGAAAAAGCTTATTACTTTGTATAATGTGAAACACTTTCTGTTCAAGCAATCGCAGACCCATACAATCACAAAGCTGAACTTGCCAATCAAGATACATGAAGTGCATTACTTTTTTAATTTTTCTCATGACTATCCTCAATCCTCTTTTCATTCCATATTCATCATGAGTGCCCCTCCTCCTACTTATGTTAATGATCATTATACCCTTGTCTTTAATACCAAGTTGTTACCAGCCACCACCCATCCCTCTTTATGATGTATTGGCGATTGCACCAAACCTCCAAACAAATATGACTCCTGGGCCCAAATTCATGAAACCCTGCTAACTCTAGTTGGCTGTTAACTCTTTGTCTACCTGTCAAAATTTTACAAGTATACAATAGGTTAGTTGCCATGTAGAGTTAGTAGGATTAATATTTCATGCATTTGAGCCAAGGCATCCAAGTAATTTCTTTTACATCATTTAGGGTCATTTTAATGAAAAATATGAAGGCATTCACTAAAATTATGAATTCGGACTCCATCCTTGCCAGAAGTCACGATTTACAGACTTGAAGTATTTAATGACATTTGAATTATGTAATGCATTGGCCAATTTAATGATTCTTGCATCAGTGGAAAGAGAAGATATACTAGGGTATAAAACAACTGAACTTTAGGAGGTTCACTTTCAATATCAGTAGAGGGAAAGTGGTAATCATCCACTCCTTGATAACAAATGTAACCAAGCAAAACTGTAAGAGTAGACATACCTGCTGCAAACAGTACGGGCTACTCTGAGTGATAGTTGCTGGACCTGGATCCATTGCTCCTGTCCATAGAGTGAGAGAGCCGCTTCCACAGCAAAACTTTTGCCTGTATTGCAGTCTCCATATACCAGGCAGGTCGGCACTCTGCCAAATTTTTGGATTAGCATTTCGTAATGCAGAGCTTTCAATGTGGTTCCTGAAAAAAAAAAAACAATAAAGAAGGCAAATTGTGATCAGAAGAATAAACTTACAAAATATTAAGGAAATTAGGATTTTTCAGATTTCATGTTTACCCACTCCCTTGCTACCTCAAGCTGAGCTTCCTTTTGGCTGTCTGCATAAAACATGTACAGTCTACAAATGTACATACATCTAGGCCAAATGGAATTACAAATCAGCAAGGTTTAGTTGTGCACTAGGCCAATAAGTATGTAGTGTTTGCTTTTAAATGTGGTAGTCTTGATGGGTGTTTTTAAAGTAATTATTGAAAAGTAATATAATCAGATAGAAAAGTAGGCTTTGAAAATGTTAAATGACTGTGTGGTTTATGATTCATGTTTCATATATAGCCTAATCATACACTGTAAAGATAAAAATATGAGACTCATATTCCGTGACAACTGTCACAAATTTCGAATTAGCCATTAATGAACGTTAAAAGATTTTCGAATCATAAGTGTACATTCTACTGATAATACACTTTTCCAAGATTTCTTGAGAAGAAAAATTTTCATTATTCATTTCATTGTCAGTCAGATTTGTCCATTCTGATGCAATACTACCAGAATTCAAATGAGTTGCCAGATACGCTTCATAAAATAGCATGTAATAATTAATGTCAGTCTTCAAATTAAAAAAGATATGAACAAATTTTATTTACTCAAATTTTGTTTAGACTTTTTTTTTTGAACTTAGGTACCAATGCACAAAAAGTAGGGCACTGTACATGTCAAAAATAAATTGATTTATCATGATGTAAAGCCATAAGTACAGACAGGCCTATTATCTTAAGGGGTGAAAGCACATCACTCATTGTTGCATTTTTTGGATTTTGGCCAATTTTTTGATTTTCATCCCAAATAAGGTCAAAAAATGGCCAAAAATGGAAAAAAGAGAATTTTTGACCTTATTTGGCATGAAAATCAAAAAATTGGCCAAAATCCAAAAAAGTAAAAAAGACGCAACATGCGAGTG
>JXSR01S002259.1:55219-73673 GCA_000969725.1 Ophiothrix spiculata
GTGTTTAAAATAAAATACCCATTCCTAGGTCATTTTTTCAAAAAATGTTATTTTTAGCTTGGTTGGAAACCCAAATGGCCAAAAAATGTGTTTTTCGTGATTTTCTCAAAAAATGTGATTTTTGGTTTAAAATCAACATCACCATCATGTTCCTTGTGAAAATTCCTTTCTGGAAATGTATACTTTTATTAACTTTAAGCAATTTGTTCAAAAGTTATGGTAAAAAATAAATTTGCAAAAATGAAACAATGAGTGATGTGCTTTCACCCCTTAAACCTCAAATACTTGGGTCATCAGAGTCAATTAAGTTACACAAAAACATTAAGAAATTTCAAACCAAGTGAATGCTTTTAACTCACCTGCCACCATGATCATATTTAGGAATGTTTCCTTTGGGACCATTTCTTTCAGACAGCTGTAATATTGTCGACCCGCATCAGCATCTAATGTGGATGTTGATGATGCCATGGGGAGTTGATCCCCACCGCCCACATTCAAGCCACTTTCATCCCAGAAGTATGTATCTGTAGCCACTTGCCTCCCAGATGAATCTAAGCAGATACATTTATTGATGGCATAACCACCGTCCATCTGCTTGCCAACTTTCGAAACGACTTCCATGGGGACAAGATTTTCTGGGTCAGCCCTGTTTTACAATGAGATTTCAAATGAAGTAAGTAACTGACATGCATATATTCTTATACTTGAATACGCTAAGTACAGGGACAGTCCAACTCCACCATTTGGTCAAGGTGAGTATTCCTACCACATCAGGTATCCGGCGCATAAAACTTGAACCCAACACTGCATTTTAACTGGACTCATAGGCAAATAAGGTCAAATATATTGGATTTGGGGTTTTCTTGTAAGAACATTGTAGTATCACATGTAAAAAATGGTATAACGGGTATAATTCTTCTGTCAGAGACATACTTTTATTGGTAAAGATAGAAAAGCAAAACGAAGAGTGCACAACATTTTGTCGGCTGCATCACATACAGTTCTATCTCGTATTTTTGACATTTTGGAGAAAATATGGAATTAATATTTTGACATTGAAACTTGTCATGATAACATAATTTTAGATGTGGTTTCTATACTTAATGAGATTTTATTTAACAAATTTGATTAGCGTGCAATAAATTCAAATAAATGTTAATTTCATATACAGAGCTAATCTCAAACCGTCTGACGCAATTAATTATGTGATTAACGTAAAATTACATGTGATAGTGCATCACACAAGGTTCTATCTTATATAGAACTTTATGTGAAATGCTGATACGACAACTAAGCGGTGATATAATAAGGTAATGAATACGTTGCATACTATTTTGCTCTATCTTGGACATCGTTTTGAAAACACAACAAACTTTACAAATCACATACTGATTTATGAGTTCACAGTTAAACAAACCAGTGTTGGCTACATAGGTCTAACTATAATTTATCTTTATTAAATTAAAAATATTGAGATGTTTTCTTAATGATATCACCTTTTGCCTTTGTATTTTTACTGATATTTTCTCTTTAATCTTATCAAGTGACTACAAAGTAACTAAGATGTACAAACATTCCATCAATTGACATAAGTATGCTAGCTGATTTTATATGAATTTATTTTTACGATACAAGTCACAATGTAAAAGGTGACACCATAAACATGCTTTGCCAGAAATTTTTAAAGATTGCACTAGAATGAGTTAGTAAACATTACATTTGCTAGTAAAACCATTAAATTGGAGATGAAGCCACAATAATTTAATTGCTTGTCTCAAAGCTTGCCTAAATTTGAAAACCATATGTGGAATGCATTTTTTCTTCTTAGTAACATTTTTTACAACTATACCAGGCATTAGTTACACTTGCCATTTCGCCATTCATTTTGCATCCATGTACGCATGTATGTGAGATGCTGGCTACTACAAAAAATAAAGAAAATAATAAGAATTTCCAGCAGATTTTCTGTTGTAAAATTTGATCTCCTTGATCAATTCCAACAGGTAAGGTGTCATTTTAAAGCTTAGAAAATGCTATAACAGATGAAATGATAAAGTCAAAATCAATATCATCTTTAAAGTACCCCCTTTCGGTTGGGCCATCACAATTGCCCTAAGGAACTTTAATAACTAAAACAATTTGACATCATATATGTGACCGTCCATCCTAAACCAGCCACAAATGCCCTGTGGGCCACTTAGCTATAATGGTGTACACATGCATGAACAAAGGTTTTCAAAATACCCCCTAAACAAGTTTTTACAATAGCCTTAAAAATGACCCCTAAACAAGGATTTCAAGCCGTTACTCCTTTCATTTTACCCCCTTAACAAGTATTTATTTTCTAAATAAACACCCTTTAAACAAGTTCACCCTATGCCCTGAATAAAGTATAAAAAATTACCCCCAAACACGTTGGTCGGATTTTAAAAATACTCCCCTTTTTGTTGAAAATCATTGTTTTCTGATCCCTAAACACGAAACGTACGGACCGTGCCTCTTGACAAAAATACCCCCCTTTTCCCTTTTTTTTTTGTTCAAGCATGTGTATAATAGTATGGCTAAGTGCCAACAACCCCCCCCCCCCCCCCGCCCCTGGCAAATGCCACCTGGTCAAAATTATCCATGTTACAATATGCTAGTACAGGGTCTGCTCGCCAGTCCGAAGACTCGCTAGTCCGAAAGCTCGCTAGTCCGAAGGCTCGCTAGTCCGAAACGTTATTCAATAGGGAAAATAAAACCTTTTAAAAGCCTCGCTAGTCCGAAGAAACAGCTCGCTAGTCCGAATATGAAAATATGCTCGTCAGTCCGAATTTTAAAAGCAACTTGCTAGTCCGAATGTTAAAAACTGTAATAGAAATATGCACACATTTTATCATATTCAGACTAGCGAGCTGTTTTTAAAATTCGGACTAGCGAGCCTTTTTTAAAATTCGGACTAGTGAGCCTATTTTGAAAGTCGGACTTGCGAGCCTATTTTAAAATTCGGACTAGCGAGCTGTTATTTAAATTCGGACAGGCGAGCCGTTTTTAACATTCGGACTAGCGAGCCTATTTTAAAATTCGGACTAGCGAGCCTACTTTAAAATTCGGACTAGCGAGCTGTTATTTAAATTCGGACAGGCGAGCCGTTTTTAACATTCGGACTAGCGAGCCTTTTTCATTTTTCGGACTGGCGAGCCTAAATTAAAATTCGGACTAGCGAGCTGTCGGACTAGCAAGCCGTTGGACTAGCGAGCTTTCGGACTAGCGAGTTGTCGGACTAGTGAGCTGTCCCCTGCTAGTACATAGCACACAGAATATTAGCTACTTACTATATAAGTTTTACAGTAGAACCTCATTCACATAGAATGAAAAAAGCCTAAGATTTTTATTTTGTGTGTGTTACCAGGATTTATTGTTATTCAACTAAATTCATATAAGAGATTAGTACAGTGTACAATGGACCAAAAAAACAATTCTGTGCTATTACAAATCTTGTAAGTACTAACAAATATTGTGTTGAGGTTCCACTATGTATTGAATGCAATTATTTGATATGTTCAAATAAATGTGAAAATTCTTAGAATTCAGCCTCTCACTCCTTTAGTACTGTACACTGAAAATCCATTGAAATTATCACTTACGTTTCAGTGAAATCTTCTAGCTTATCAGCTACCCACTTCTTCAGCTGATTAGGAGTCATCAGGCAAGTGTAACCACCCAGAGAGCTTCTGGAATCAAGAAGTTGCTCAAATGCATCCCTCTTGTTCATCGTTTTGTAGGGTATGAACAGTTTGCTGAAAAAGGAATTGGGTAATTTAACAAGTGTCAACAAAACCAAAAATGCAAAATTAAATAAATTCTATGCTCATATTGTAGCTAAGAGTACAATGTTAAGGAATTTGCTCATTTTAGACTGGTACAATTGTACAAAAATAAGTTTATTATTTATTTCAAGCATCTTTCAGACACAAATGCTTTATGAATATCAAGTACAAAAGCACATAGTGTAGCATGGAATTCATGCTGTGCATGGTGCGATAAATGCGTCTTCGAATTTGTTGCATAACTTATTTTCCAAAAATAACAATTTTCTTCAATTTCATGTATTGGACGTCAATAACAATAGTCTGAGGTACCTTGATCTCATTTTTGCAAGGTTTTGCATGAGTGGTTTTTGAATAATAGACTAATTAACATGAAATTTGCATAAAAATAATTATAGTTTATAAATTAAAAACAAAAGTTGTTCAAAAGGCAAAAAAAGTATAAAATTTGTATTCGCCACTTGTTGTAAAACCAAGCAATAGTAGAAATGTCACGTATTTTGATATAAATATATTTACTATCACTAGACTATTTTCCATCATCTCTATTAGTTTCATAATGTTATACGACCGATTTCTAAATGTTTAGGCCTTATATAATTTTTTTCCTGCATTTTTTAGTAAATTCCAGTCTCGTCAGTATTTTGTCTATATAGAAACAGACTTGTCAAAAATATGAAATTAATTTTGTCAATACTAGCCTTATGCAAAGGTTTTAGGGCAGGCAAGGCTATTTAAGACAAACATTACATTTAAAAGCTGTATTCAGTGTTTTAGGGCACCAAGGGAAATGGTAGTTCGATTAATGGAACCCTTGTTTTTTTCGAACACGAGGGATATAACTACCAAATCAAATGATCTAGAAAGCCACTTTACTACTTATACCCCGAATTTCGGGAGGGGCAATCAGTTTGGTATGCGATCAGTCTGCTATGTCAGGATGTAGAACTCTGGCTTTCTAGCAAGTGGTGTGATGTGATAGTGAATTTACGGTGGATTTATATTGTGGATAGTAACATGGAAAAAATCAAGATCCTAGGATCGGACTAGGCAAATAGGGCTACCCACAGCAGATTGCATCATTGCCTTGGGTTATTTTGGGCCCTGAATATAAAGGTTGAGAACTTCTGATTATGAGCACATGTAAATTTGTTACACAGCCGCAGCAGGCGGCTGTGTTCTTTTTCCTTAAGTATCTTCTTTCTTCTTCTTCTTCTTCTGGCAACCTTTCAATCGGCCATAAGTCGGAGAATATTTTTGAGCTTTAGGCATTAAACTTGGACAAAATAAAGGTACACTAAGGGCATTTATGTTTCTGAACTAAAATTAAGGAAAAAGTCATTGTGGGGTCAATAAGGGTCAGAATCGCGATTTTCCTTTAAAGCTTTTCAACTCCGACAGAAATCACTCAACTGGAACGGGATTTGGCCATATGACGTGTCTTAAGTGTATGCACCAACTGGAACGGGATTTGGCCATATGACGTGTCTTAATGTATGCACCAACTGGAACGGGATTTGGCCACATGACGTGTCTTTAGTGTATGCACCAACGTTCCTCTTGAAATTAAATTCAAAGGTCATTAAGGGTCTTTTTTTAAGGCAAAATTGATTTTGAATTTGTAAGCGTGCTGCTTTTTTCTGCTAGGGAGTATACATACGTGTTTGACCCTTGATATTAATAGATTATCGGACATTCTCACGAAAATGACGCCAGTAGCGATATTTCGTTCTTTGGTCTGGAAATTTCTGTGTTTTGCTTAAAATAAGCAAACATGCTCATATTCGTGTAGTACTTGGTGAGCTCTACGCGGACACATATAGTTTTCTATACTTTGTTTATCGTTATCTTGGTCATTTTGCTCCCAGAAGACACCAAATTAGGCAAAAATGGCATGTCTTTGCAAGAGGCATCTATTTTATAGTGATAGATAGTTAGATACATCATAAAAACACATTTTCTTGTTCATACCCATGTGGTTTATTTCTCCAAATGCATCAATAATATCAGATAATTACCCATTTTGAAAGTTGTATTTCCCAGTAAGCCACAAGAAACCAGTATAGGGTTTCCGCGAAATCAGTGTATATTACGTTATCCATATACTATCTCGATTCCAAATATCACAGTGAACTGCAACCATAAACTTTTTGCATAACTTGAAGGTTAACATATGTGTACATTTGTAAATCATAACATTGAAAATCTATAGTCATAAGTTTGGCTTTTAAAAACAATTATATTCCAAAATTTATTGCGTCCGTTTTAAGCATGTATATTACGTTATCACCAAATCTAAGTTATGCAAGAGTCTAGACTACTTTTATGCATATCAAGCCATAGGCCCTCATCCCCTGACCATGATTAGCCAAAATAACCAGCACTATATGTGACTATCTTAATTTGAGGGATAGAAAAACATCAAAATGTATATTACGTTATGTATATTACGTTATCCAATGCAAGAACCAGAATTATGAAGATCCTTGAATTTATTTCTTATGTCAATTTTAGGGTTCTCCGAGTTGCCCCTCAAAGTAATTGAGCAACTTTATTTTAATTGTTACCTCAAATAGGGCAGGACAGGCACTTGTTTGACAGCTCTTCCTATTCTTGTATATGCTAAATTTGAAAGTTCTTGTATAAAAATATAAGAATAGTGGTGTTCATAACTTTTGTGGTTCCATGATACTTAATATACTAGCTAATAAAAAAAGTTAATTAAAGACGCTTTTATGAAACTTTATTTTTTCGATTTTTCCAACTCAAGTGGAGTCATTTTCGTGAGAATGGCCGTTATAGCAATGCATCCATGCATTGACAATGTTCAGAATAAAAGTGACACAATAGAAGATGATCATGCAGCTTCCACAGTTAACATACTATTTATAAACAGGGATAGTTTAAAAGAGGATTTGATACTTTCCTTTTTAGTTTAGGAAAAAGTACGTTTTAGGGCTATGAGTATAATCCAGATTGATTTTACTTTTGCTAATTAGTTGATTATGGTCAAGTACCCTGTGATTCGAAAATAGAATAAAAACCCATGCATGGATAATCTTGTGTCATGTTTTATTTTATAATCACTGCCAGAGAGTTTATTCATCTGATAAATAAGCAATTGTCATTTTGGTCCATTTTTGTGACAAATTTTTAAATCACAAATGAAATTTTTCTGACTGTAAATTGCTATACGCCGGGAAAGTTGTGACGTTAACACGTCATAATTTATACACATCATCCAACACGTGCGTTTTGGACCCAAACAAACTGTGTGGCCGTTTTTGACACACGTTAATTCTATTGGAAATAAAGTCTGACTCCGATTTTATAAAATAAGGGAAAACATGCCTGCCTATTATGCTGAAGGTTGTGATTACAAGCCAGGACGGGACCACTGCCATTTTTTTTGTCTTCCAACCGAGCAAAATCAGTCTGAATTGTATGTTTACGTGTACCTATTGTGTTAATACGTATGATTAGTTGACATGATCATTTGTGAACATATCTGCTTCAAAATATTTGTTGAGATGATTTTAGGGTTCCGTACATACGTGCGAGTGTTTTTTGATGTGTGCACGTACGCGCAATTGTTTTTTGGGGTGTGCTCATATGCGTTAGAGGTTTTTACACATTTACAGGTTACACACATAGGCGCTAGTGTTTTATTGGGTGCGCGCGTACGTGTTAGTGTTTTTTAGGTTGTGCAAGTGATTTAAAGGTTACGCACAAACGCTCATGTGTTTTTTAGGGTACGTATGTATGCGCAAGTGTTTTGTTGGGTGCGCGCCCCGCGTTAATGGTTGCTTAGGTTGGGAAAGTGATTTAAAGGTGCAATTCATGATTTTGATGTGACCTGTTTTGTAGCTAAATAAAAAAAAAGAGTACAGCATAAATATATACTGAAAATTTCACTTGATTCCGACCGTTCGTTTCCAAGTTACAAGCTTTTAAGCATTTTGAAAATCCCCATAGACTACTGTGTTGTAATTACTGTCGGGGCCCCGACAATAATTAGAAAATGACACAATTTCTCGCTTTTCTCAAAAATGCAAGCACATATGAAGGAATGGTTTGGGGATCGTAACATATACCACTTGAGGATTCTTATAAGCTAAAAAACTCGAATTTGATAGAGGTGACCTTGAGGGTGAAAAGTGGATCATGAATTTTCCCTTTAAAGGTTACGCACATACGCGCAAGTGTTTTTCGGGTACGCACATGCGCGCAAATGTTTTATTGGATGCGCGTGTACGCGTTAGTGTTTTTTTAAGTTTCACAAGTGATTTAAAGGAGACGCACATACGCGCAAGTGTTTTATTGGGTGTGCGCGTATGCGCTAGTGGTTTTTTAGGTTGCGCAGGTGATTTAAACGTTATGCACATGCGCGGAAGTGTTTTTTGGGTGCGCGTGTACGCGAAAGTGTGGCCTCTCAGGAGTTGTGCAAATTGTGAAATTTCAAAATACAAATCACTCAATTTGGTGCATATACATTGTGCTTCTTGATGCTTCATGTGTAAGGGTGTCTGAAGGAGATGTGCCTTCTAAGGAGTTAAGAAAATTTTGAAATTTCAAAATATAAATTCTGTTGGGGTCAAATTTTCAACTTTGAAGACATTCAGTACATGTTAACACCACACATTAAATTAACCAAATTTGAGATCTTCTTTCCTTACATTCTCCGCTTTCCAAATATATATATATATATATACTTTTATGTTACTGTTATTATTATTATTATTATTATTATTATTATTATTACATGCCTTTAGGTGTAAAAGTGTCCACATTTTTCTATTTTAGAGCATGTAACACGTTTTAGTACCAATTCATGGCGCATGACCAAATGTGAGCAAAATCAGACTTATCCCCATCCCACCCCACCCCACCCCTGCACACACACCCACACCCCATTCATGAAAATATCAGAAATAGTGGGCAGTCCACAAATTTAAATGGGTGGGATTTGAAATCTTGAAAAATTGTAAAAGGGTGGGAGTTCACATTTTTTCACTAAAAAGGGTGGGTTGATATAAAGGGTGGAAGTAAACTATAAAGGGTGGGGGTTCTTCAGACTCCTAATTTGTGCAGCTAGGCTATATTTACAAAACAAAATGGAAACAATTAGAATAACATTAGAGAGCGTGATCGGTTAAAGGTTAACATTGAGGTGACAATTTTTTTACAATTTTTTCTATCAGAATTGCTTTTAAATTGATCATTGATATTAGTCGAGTAGTGAGGCCTTGGGACCCGGACAAAATGTTCCCATCCAATGTATCATTAGAAGCAGAAAAAATTCTTCTTTCACCAATTCAAAATCCTCAAAAATCCCCTTTGGGGAAATTTTTTTATGGCCATTTGAAAATTGAACTCATTCTCTTTTGGCATAGTAACTCGGAGTCAAAATACTACAGAATAATACGGCTACAATAATACGCAAGTGGTCCTGCGTTGTAAACGATGTTGTAAAAGCGCGCGTAGTAACCAATGAAAGGGGTTGCGTAATTTTGCACGCACTTCACCCTCTTGATGTGAAATAGTTTTGCGCCATTTAGGCCTATATTGAATTGAACATCAAATTGCAAATGGGCAGTTTTTGTACACCTTTTGTGTTGATGATCGTAATAACCTGATATGCCTGGCTTGAATTCTTAAACTATTTAATGTAAACAGGCTCACGATCAATTACCTTGTATTTTATGTAAAGGAGGGTCTATATTGTAGGCAAATCATAATTTAATAGATTGACGAACATAACATGACATACATACTGGTCTATTAAAACCAAAGAAATTATTTGTTTAGAATTTCTTTGATTATGGACCGTTCATTATCAATACCCAGGAAGGGAGCAAATGGAAAACTATCTTTGATATGCCCCTCCTTTTTCTGTTTTATAAAAAGTACATGCCCCCTCCCCCTTATGATTTGCACAAAAATAAAACACCACCCCTCCCCCCCTCTCCATGTTTGACAAAAAGTATTTCCAAATTATTTTGGTCATGTATGGTTTAGATAAAACAACATAAACAGCAGGTATGCCTATCTATCATGGTTAATTATTAAAGGTTCTGAAGAAAACAAATTATTGTGATGGCTCACCCTGAAAAGGGTGACTTTGCAATAGAACACTTTTCAAGAATCTGGTGAAAATAGGCAACATGAAATAAGGAAAATAACCGATGAAAATAATAAGAATTTCCAGTAGATTTTCTGTTGTAAAGTTTGATTACCTTGATCAATTTCAATAAGTAAGGTGTCGTTTTAAAGCTTGGAAAATGCTGTAACAAATGAAATTACAAAATCATAATGATCCGCAAAGCAGTATTCCCGCTAAGGATTTCGACTTTGCGCCAAAGCTACATTTATAAAAAGAAAAAAACTACATCTCGCCATTGCCATTTTCGGAAAGATCACCTCCTCCAAAATGCAGGGATGGTTATATGGCTTTTTATAATTTTGCCTGAAAATGTGAATTTCCCAATACTTTTGTACAGTGAAGATCCAAGCATTTTTACCTGAATTCAGGCAAAAACCTGAAGGAAATCATGCCTGAAAATGAGAGTAATTTTTAGTATGATCTGAATAAAGCTAAAATAAGTGAACGTTGTGTATAACCAAAACCCTATATTTTACTTTTTGTTTTGAGAACCCCTTACGCCAACTTTTAAAGCTTCTGCGGCAATGTTGCGACATATCTTAGCGGGAACCTTTCGGGGTGAGCCATCACAAATATGTATTGTAACATCCATAAAAACGTATTTTGTGTGTTAATAGGGCCTATACATATTTACAAATTGGCATAAATTGTCCACATTGTATTTTTACAAGTTTTATTATGCAAAACCACATGGCCCCCCTTTCAACAATAACAAATTAAAAAACCATGTCCCCTTTTTTGCTTGACTAAAAACATGTAGACCCCCTCTTTTCACCCCCCCCCCCCCCCCCCCACCACCATGGTAGTTTTGATGTACACTCTCTGCTCTGTACTAAAACAAATCTCTAAAAAATAAGTGTAATCCCTTCATGGGACACTAACAAAAATGTACAAAATATTTTCGTATTCCTGATCCTGGAAAATTAAAAATTGAAGAAGGGTCTATGGTTATAAATAAAAGATTAATATTTGTCAGAATTTCAGAAATATTTGTTATATTTCGGACAATTATTAATCTTTTATTTGACCTTAATTTGACCTTTACTATTTTTGAAAAGGAACCTTGTAAGATTGAGGAGAATAGCCTCATATACCTAAAATCAACAAATAAAGTAAAATTTCCCTCGGAAGAGAATCTATTGATTTGTAAGAGATGTGTAGGCCTACACAAAATAGTTCAAATTTATCTGTAGTCATTTAACAGTTTAAAAAAACGCGTGTTGTTTTGATGTTTATACATGGTATAGTACGGATCCTGGCTTATACCATACCATTTAATCCCGTTATCAACATTTCAGACATCACATTGCTGAGTCTATTAGCTTTCAATATAATTTTTCAAAACAGGTCCATAGTTTCAAATAAAGTTTTAGCTTGAAAATTGAAGCACTTAAAGATTTCAAAACTTTTAGCTAGAGCTTTCAACATGTTCAAGCAGATCCATATTTTCCAAAAGTCGAAAGAAATAGCTTATCATGTTCAACATGAAATATATTATTCGAGTAGTCTTTGCGTTAAAAAAATGTTGTGACTAGAATCTAATGTAAAAATCTAGACCATCGGGTCTATGAGTCTGAAATTCCGATATTGCACACGTTGGACATCGCCATTACATTTCTTTGGTTGAGACTCAATAACATAGGGAAAAAATGTAATCGCTGTTGAGGTTTAAAATGCTTCTAGCATTTTATCTAGGTCCTATGTTTAGTAAATCAGTTACCAGTGTGCATGAGCTGTAAAATATCTTGATATCTGTATAACCTATACAAGTTTATATATTTGGCAAAACTTAGTTTTACATTTTCCCATATATTTTAAAACATAATTTACACAGGTTTCAAATCAAAATAAAGATGATTTTAAAACAAGCTTTAATACAGAAAATGAAAAATAATCAAAAAATAATGGTCTCTCATGGAAATGGCAAAACGCATGTTGACTTATTGTTAGTTCGCCTGACAGAATATGCTTTCAAAACTGAAATTAATTAGGTCTATAACTTTAGCTGAGAAAATTATGATAGTCTCAGATATTGATCAGATGCGATTTTTTTCTGGTTAATTTCATTCACAGAAATGCAAAATTTTACATACACAGTAATACAAAATTTACTGGGAAAATTTACTTTTAGATGAATTAAATTAATCTATCGGGTTGTTTCCTTCAAAGTTGATCTGGGTAAGTAGCAAAAACATGTCTTCGCACTGATAGATGATAATGCATAAAGAGAAAGAAAAATGGTTACAAAACGTCAATTTATTTTGTGTATCATGTTATTCAGGTCTGAAATATCATTTTTCCTATCATAAAATTGTTGAAAGATTTTGCTAAATCATCCTGGAGTGTCCTCATGCATGGTCATGATAAACTTTTTGGCAAGTACAGATTGGTCAATAGTGGTTTTCTTTTTTAGTTTAATCGCAAGCATGATTCAAAATTTCATTGAAAAGCGATGATTTTGACACCAAAATGATGATCGGAAAACTGGCACCTCTCTCGGGGTTTTTCGGATATGGCGCGAACAGTCAAGCCGCTATGTTATTGCGTGCCCGCAAAGTGCATAACAACCGCGCAAAAATATTCGTGTTATGGTAGGCCTACGCACATAACAAACGCAATTGTCGTGGCTAACGCGCATGTAACTTATCCGATGAAAATGCGAAAGATTAATATTTTTCCGATTTTAGTCGAAAAATATAATTTTGGAATTGATGTATCTTTTTTTCCCCAGAGTGGATCAATGGGGATTTTGAATACAAGATAGAACACGGGCCTTTCGACTTTCCATTGGTGCCAAAACATTGGACGGGAACATTTTGTCCAGGCTAAGCATGTTTGGAAGGTCTCACTATTCATCTATATCTCAGATTTCATAGCATTTAGTTTCATGAAGATTGACGAATCCAAAAATACTGGAATAGACCATTTTATTCACGGGGGTGCTGTTAACTCTCATCACGGACGGACATTTTTACTCAAATTCAGTTTACCCTAGTTTTATTGTTTTCAAAGTTACTCTGGTTTTGATATTCTTGTACCATGAACATTACTCTATCAACAAACATAAATTAATAGAAAAAAATATTGAGAAGTAAATTTGTTTGGCAGGTGTTAAAGGGGCATTGGACAAGTTCAGCATCATCCCAAAACTTTTTCCCAAACATTTTGAGATTTTTGCATTAGTTGAAGTATTAGTGGTAATAATGACAGCATGCAAAGTTTCATTGTCAAATTCAAACCCTATATATCAAAATCTATATTCTCTTATTTTTAATTATCGTTGTCGACAACGATAAATACTGCCCTATAGTTGAATTTCTAGAATTGGTCTTTACAGGAGATCTAATGAAAATTTAAAATTTATTTTGCTTTTTCTGCAATCTATGATGTGAGAGGAATGTTTCACAAACAAATCTTTGGCTCTTTCTCATTGTATAGCATCAAAAATACGTTTAGAGAATAGCCTCATATACCCAAAATCAACAAATAAAGTAAAATTTAAATTTTTTGACTTTTTTGAAGGTTTTGATCGAAATTTTCCCAGTTACTGGTAATTGACTATTATTTTCTAAATATAGGAAGTGTAAATCGTCCACAAACAAAAGTTTAAAATTTTGTCCAATGCCCCTTTAACATTTCCATGTCAAAATGTCCGTCCGTGATGAAAATAAAGTTCTTTTAAGGTTTTTTCATTCTTTACCAGAATAGAACTAAAAAATAGTATAATGTGTGGAGGTATCTCACTAGCCACTGCACATCAGTTTATTGTAATATTGTAAAACTATGATCCATATATTTTATCCACATTATAAACTCAATCAAAAATTATCACGGATGGACATAATTTCATCACGAACGGACAATTAGGCCTATGTTTTACAGTGAGCAATACAGCAGAGATGATGCCCCCTGCTAATACAGTGGAGTAATCCAAACACGCAAATTTATGAGAAAGTTTGCTTTAATTATGAGGCATCATTTTAGGACTATATCTAATAATTGTAGCGACTATAGGAGTCAGGATACACAAGAAAATATAATTCACATGTCATGATCGAATTCGACAATCAAAAAAGGGTGTTGTTGTTACATTTTTTGTGTATCATCTAATATACTGTATTATAATTTTAAAATCTGTGCCATGAGCTTATTTTTATAAGCCATTTTGAAGCTAAATCTTCAGATAACACAGACTACACAGTTGCAGAAGATACCCAATAAATTGCACTGTTCTTTGGTATTGAAATGACCAGTTAATTATCCTTTTAAAGTTATGTTTACCACATTAATTTGGAAGTCTAAAGTAACTTTGGGTTAATTTGTTATTATTGAAATGCCCCGAGGATCAGCAACCTACATATTTTTGAGTTGATATTTAGATATTCATAGAGATTCTAAAGGAAATTGTTTTCCTGGAAAATTAATGCCTATATATTTTTTTGTATTAAACATGCATGGTCATGAAATATGAACATGTAATTTTGAAAACAAAAAGTGTAGGCCTATGTTAGAACATTTTTATAATTTTTTGCAATTTGGAATTTGACAAGTTTTGTGTTTTAAAAGCAATCGTATACATGTAGTTCTGGTTATCAAATAAGCATAGAAATCAAGTTGCTACAACTTTTATCAAGTTGGTTATATAACTTTATTGAAGTTCAACTGGTTTGACTTGCGCAAACCCAGAGGGGAGCATGCACTCAAAAGCTACTTGAATTCAAAATTGACGGGTGTGCCAACCTCAGCAGTAAAACAAAGTGCATTAAGTGTAGGGTTTTTGTCAAAAAAAGGGGGTCATTCAGTGTGGCAACTACAATTTTCAGGTCGTTATGAGTATGAAAATGATTAATATAGAGTTTGGACTGAATTTCGCATCTCCCAACTATAATCTAGGCACTAAAATAATGATAATTGTTTTTCCAATAGTGTTTAGGCCTTTTGGGGTTGCATGGAAGGCAAGTATGAGGCTATTGTTGTTGGATTTAATTCGTAAATGCGTGTTTAAAGCAAGAGTACAGTGATCCCTGACGCGAGCGTATATTTTCAAGGTTGTTTAGTTCGCGTGTACGCACAAGGCTCTGAGTAAGCGTTCACAAATTAAATCCAACAACTACCGTATAGTATGGGAGATATTAGGCATAGGACAGGAAATAGGGGTCACTAAGTGCAAGACATGGGCTAAATTATGATATTGGGTGTAAAGGGATTAAAAAATAGTCATTGGTTATCACATTATTAGTGTAATGGGTGGCAGCCACATATCCACTGACATAAGGGAGTACCCCCTTTCGTTGCAACCTATAATACTGTTTTATTCACATTCAGAAATGTACAAATCATCAAAATATTAGCATTTGTTCCCCCAAATAGTGATCAGAACTTTTTAAAAGGCCCTCCTCACATCTTTCAATTGTGTCCGTCCGTGATGTCCGTCCATGATGAAAAATGTTTGCGATTCTCTCAGGAGTAAGATATTGGTTTTGAATTTAATATGCCTGGCATAGAAGCTAACATGTCTGAATGTTATTTGCATTATTTGCATTAACAATAATTGATCAATGTTAAAGGGGCATTGGACAAGTTCAGCCTCATCCCCCAAACTTTTCCCCAAACATTTTGAGATTTTTGCACCATTGGAAGTGTTAGTGGTAACAAAGTTTCTTTGTCAAATTCAAACCCTATATATCAAAATATTTAGATATTCTCTTATTTTTAATTATCGTTGTCGACAACGATAAATACTGCCCTCTATAGTTGAATTTCTAGAATTGGTCCTTTCAGGAGATTTGATGAAAATTCCAAATGTCTTTTAAATTTTCTGCAATCTATGATGTGAAAGGAATATTTTACAATCAAATCTTTGACTCTTTCTCACTGTATAGCATCAATAAATACATTTAAAGATTAGCCTCATACCCAAAATCAACAAATAAAATAAAATTCAAATTTTTGACTTTTTAGAAGGTTTATCAAAAATTTCGCGATATCTTGTATTGACTGTTATTTTCTAACATAGGATGTGTAAATCATCTACAATCAAAATTTTGTCCAATGCCCCTCTAAGTTGTTTAGATAGAATTAATAAAAAAATGTACCAAGATGTTGAAAACCCCATTTTTATCTTGTCCGTCCGTGATATTGAACATTTGGTGGATACTTGCATTTGTGGGTAACCATGGCAACCAAAATTTTTAATCATTCAACATACTCTGTCCTACCCAGCACTATAAAACACATGGGATTCTATTAATTTGTTACAGGCCTTCAAAATTTGAAAATCTATCAAATGTCCGTCCGTGATGAACCGATCACGCTCTAGACTGAAAATATCAGTGCAAGGTGATATTTCAGGATTGCTAAAACATTACCATGACACTAAAACTCATGTAAGGTATTACTCTCAGGCTTAAAATAAGTGAGCTGATATTTCAACATGTTAAATGCTTTTGGGTGCCCGTCTATAACATTACCATGACACCAAAAGTGGATGTAAGAAACATATAAATTGCAAATATTAAAAGGGTGTGGGTCTGGAATGTTAAGTATTAAGGGTGCCTTTATAAAAATGGAAGGGTAAAAAAAAGGTGGCCCGGGTCTAACCCCACTGCCCACTATGTATCACTTGAAAGTTTTAATTATGATTTCGTCAAAAATTGTAGCCCCATTATACAAAAAAATTTAAACAGAATACCTGCAAATTATATTGACATTAATATAATCTTGCTTCATTTTTAAAGATCAAAACTGGGACTTAGGGAATTGAAGACATTAACATTGAGGTAATGATGCTCATGACCTTGAGTTTGAAATTTTATGTTTTTATAATTGTAAAGTCCTAAATACTTTCACTTTAAATGTGTAGAAATTCAAGTAGGCCTAGAACATGTAGAATTAAATTTTAAACATTTTTCTGATTCAGCTGAAATTGAAACCATTTTTTTATCATCTTCATACTACACTGAAACTAAATCTGAAAAAATGAAACTGTGCTCGATAACGTGTGTACATTGGAACCAAAATCAATGTGACCGTTTGCTTGGTACCAGATCACAATGTTGGGTTAATTATGCAAAAAAAAAATGACGTCAATAGTTACCTTGACAGCGCATTTAAATGAACAACAATTAAACATACCTTTCCTCCTTTGTCGTGGCATGTGTAACTTGGGCCAGTACACCATTTCCACAACTTGATGTGGATTTAACTCTTCGCAGTATGTTGACTGTGAAGTTCAGCATCCATGTGAACTTCCCTCCCCTCTTCTTTCCCGTTCGCCCGTCTTGTTCTGTCCAAGCCATGCTACAAACAATAAAAACAACAACAACAAAATTAAATTAAGTATTTTAATGATTCAATTTAAATGGGGCATTGGACAATACAATGCAATGCAGGCATTTATATAACGCTCTTACATAAACAAGATGGTTCTCTTAATGGTTGTTGTGCTTAATTGCGGGCTGCAGGTTGCAGGCCATTTGTTGCGGGCTGCAGGCCATGGGTTATACAGGACATGGGCTGCGGGCCATGGGTTGCGGGTTATGGATTTGAATGAATGTTTCATGGGAATATATGTAAGGGGGCAAGGTCCTACCAGAAAATACAATTTACACTTCCTTTGTATGTCACTCGTTTCTGGTGGGACAGTAAAATCACTTGTCTGAATTATAACTTGGTATCTGAAATAAACGAGCAAAATTTTTATGATTTTCAATCTTTGAGAACATTCAGAACATATCATTTAATTACCATTACCATACCCATGTCCAAAGAGACAAGAGACATCAAATTTGCATTTCTCAGCTCATAATACAGTCGAAGCTGCTTAATCGGGATCCTCTTAAAAGGGATTTTTGGTTTATTGACGTATTCAGTCAGGAAACCGTTTCTTTATGTGTAAAATTGGCCTCTTAATCAGGACAATCCTCCTGATAAACAGGATAATTGTTGGCAAAATGCATTATTTTAATGGAAATTTCTCTAGAATTATATGATGCCAAAATTCATTTTATGCAAGTAAATTGCAAATACGAGACGAAAACTTAAAACAATGAAAAATTTGAACCCCATTTGATTTTATAGGTCCCCCAACATGGGTGCAGATTAAAATCAAGGTTGGCAATTTCCCGGGAAATTCCCGCCTAGGTGGGAAATACTGAGCGTGATCGGTTAAGGGTTAACATTGAGGTGAAATTTTTTTTTACAGATTTTTCTATCAGAATTGCTTTTAAATTGATCATTGATATCTCAGGTTTCATAGAATTTAGTTTCATGAAGATTGCCGATTCCAAAAATACTGGAATAGACCATTTTATTCACGGGGGTGCTGTTAACTCTCATCACGGACGGACATTTTTACTCAAATTAAATTTACCCTAGTTTTATTGTTTTCAAAGTTACTGGGTGTAAAGGGATTCACTGAATGGGGTCATTGGGTATCACATTATTAGTGATAAAAATGAAGTCTAATGGGTGGCAGCCACTA
>JXSR01S002259.1:107195-123505 GCA_000969725.1 Ophiothrix spiculata
TGAAAAAAGTGGAAACACTACTTTGGAAAAAGATGAGTTTTTGTTTGTTTCTTGAATGATGAAATTGTGGCTGATCTTCTCACTGCGACAGGTAAGTTGTTCCATACCCGCGGGGCAGCATTTTGGAAGGCACAGTCCCCAAGCGCAGTGAAAGTTCTGTTTGAAATAAGCCGAGGTTGATCCTGTCCAGAGCGCAAATTAACTGAAGGGATGTAAATCTGTAAGAGTTCAGATAGATATATTGGTGCCGTGTTGCTGAGACAATACAGAAATTGTGGGTGTGCCCCAGTCACTGCCGGTCGGAGCCGTTTGTTCCTACATGTATGCGAATGCTCTGTCTTTGGTGTCCGGCATACAATGTAAACCTGATACGTCTAATCCAATAACTACCCAATTTTTAATCATTTTTATCTGCATGCTTTTGATTTGTACATTAAATCATAAAAAGAAAGTTTATGACAATATTTGAAATCTGGGACTACAAACAATTAAAATTTACAACTTTCAACTAATTTTGTTAGAAAGAAAGAAAAAAAAAGAGTTCTTTAGGCTGATAGCCTAGGATAACCCAAGAGGTTAGAGGTCCTGCTAAAAATTAGAATTATACAACACCTACCTTTGTGCGCATTGAACAGACTTTGAAAACGAGCTTCCAACATCCATCGATGATGAACAGTTTCCCACATCCTGTAAAGCAAACCAACATCTTTAATTAGCAGGGGTGTGAGAGCCAGGTGATAAAAAGCTGAAAATAGCTGGAAATGGTGACAAAATGCTCAAAACAGCCTGAAAATGAAAGAGAAAGCTGAAATTATGACTCTTTTGAAGGCATAAAAAAGCTGAAATCAGCTAAAAAGCTGAACTCTCACACCCCTGAATTAGGGCAAGAATCTTTTCTTTGAAATCAGGTTTGATTCATGGATAGGTTTTACAATATTTGGCCCATGAAAGGCTTGCATCATATACAAATGAAGCAAATCATGTGACCCTACATCGTACACACATTATACATGTATTTCCTCAATGCACTGACTCATATTTTTTGATATAAATGAGGAAATCAAATTTAGTACTATAGATTTTTCTGATCAAGTATATGCACAAATTGACTGTATTGGCAAGCTAGGCATTTCAAATGTGAGTATTGCTAATCCACAGTCTGATTAGCCTTAAAACAAATATCAACAAAGGTAATTTAAATGTTTGAATACGGTAGCTAATTTAATTCTGTAATTGGCTTACATCAAATATCAATATATATGTAGGTAAAACGAATAATAACTCAATTTAATGTCTAATGATTGCTGCTGCAATATCCACTAGGGAATTCAACTGTTTCACAGCCGTTTCAAGTGTCATGAGTTCTGTACATTCAATTTAATGACGATCCCTTTAGTTCCATCAGAATATCGTCCTGACTCATGAAGTTAGGTATGTATCCCTGCATTCAAGAAGTTCTTGGCCATTTGCGAAGATGATCACCCGTTCACCAGTTTGGGCTAAGGTAGTCATTCATTCTTCAAAACAAAGAAGTTCGTCAAATTAGATATGAACATTTGCTAGTTCCCTTTTCGCTGCAGAGTTTTCAGAATTTTATTTTAATAGCAAACCCAACAAATGTTGAAAAGCAATTTTCAAATACGGCAGGATGAATTTCACTTCACCTGTATGTTATATGGTAAGTTAGCATAATTCAGCTAGTGCACAAAGAATCAAAGATGTGATCTTGTGTTGTCAAATAATGGGCACCCAACTTCGGTTTTGGTAGGGATGTGATGGCCCTATATTTGAAACACTAGTGTAGGGATCGGAGGATTGGCTCTGAAAAAGGAGTTATAGAGAACTGATGGGATCCCAAAATTACCATTAAGTTTAAGAACTAACTGTTTAGGGTTCAAATTTGACTCAGGAAGCAAAAATTTCCTTAATTTTGCTTGAAATGGGTGTATTGTACCCATACCCATATCTTCTTAATGCATGTTGCTTGCTGCTTCATGTGCTTGTTGCAATGATATGAGTATTGAAATATACCTATAGAGTACCTATGTTACATTTGAATTATTTGCCTGTGAAGATATGCTATGATAAACGCGACATTCAGCCGAGCGAGACGTCTTTATGTCTTTTAGGGACTGTAGCCTTAAGCAAGGATCTTTATCCACATTGTTCATCCCTGTTTTAGAAATTGAAACGTACCACTAGTGTAAAAATACTTGAAAAGTAAATCAGATTGTTTGTGCAGCAGAAGCGCACCCTCACAAACATATACATGTAGGTAGAGTATAAATGCTGAAGACGTGGGCATCACGACCTTAATTAGCAATCAATTAAGCTTTGGATCCTACTTTACCCACATGTACATGTATCACATTCTTTAAAATTTAGTGAAGCAAAGCATAAAAAATAATACACACCATCCCACTTCCATATTGTAATTCCAATAAAAAGATAATTCTGTTTACCTTGTCACCAAATAGTAAAACAGCTGTAGTTTTATGCATAACAATACTGGAACTCCAAATTTCATCCTCACGGTCAACTCTACAAACATTTGCATCTTTAGCTACCGGTTATAAGAATTCTCGATTGGTATTTGTCACATAATTTAAAAAAGGGTTAAGTTTTGTTCATGTTCAAAATAATAATGAATTGGACCATAAACATTTACCAGAAATGAATTGAAAACAAGTGAAATGCATCAAATCAATCATTATCCGTATTGATTAATTTCTTACATGTCACTGCATGTATCTATTATAGCAAATACCTCTGTCTATGCAAAACTGGGTGCAATCATGTCTGTATAACATAGCATGTCTTTCTTCTTCAATAGCATCCATAATGGGTTCCAAATGATTGTCATTAAATGGTCTTGATTCCCATCCTAATCTCCTCAACTCTTCCTCTACTTCTCCAATATAGTACATTTCTGATACTATCTTATCGTTTAATCCTGTGGAAGCAAATACATATTCAATTTACATCCAAATATGCTGCGACTGCAATCACATAACCGACTACCAGAATGCGAGTCCACGTCTTCTTTCAAACATAAGAATATACATGGAGAGACTTTATTTTAACAATGGTTACCTTGTGTGTGACGGATTAAAAATAATGCACACCGCATGTGCCCCATAAGTCCTTTATGTCTTCAAAAGTTGTCAAAATCCATGGACTTGGTTGGGCAGGGGTTTCATACATATGTATCATAAGTAGACCATGTTCTCAGCCAAATTTGCTCTTGAAAATGTAAGATAATTGGTGTTAGGTGTACTGTAGATTATTTTCTAAGAAATATGAACAAATTGGAAATTAATAGCCTCATTTAAAAATAACAATCAAAAAGCTATTTAAGGAAAAGTTCCACAGCAAATATTTGAAAAAAATATGTTTATCCCATGCACTCATATTTTCAATTAAACTTGGCTCAGACAAACAAATCATAATGCATAAACTGCACAAAATATTAGATCCAGGTGGATCTTACCCCTTTTTTTAGAAATTCATACATAAAGCACACTTGATTGCAAGAATGACCCAAGTCCACAGTCTAAAATGACCACCTGCAAAGCATTGCAAGCTCATGTAAATACTATAGGAAAATCATGTTTCAAATGGTAACTGGATTCATTAAACTACCCCTTGCAAGCCAAATTGACTAACTTAAAAAATCAGACACATTGTGGTGAAGTTTGTTTTTCTTAAAAACCATTCTAATGGATTTGTGTCACTGCTGCATTTCAATATTCAAATTACATTACACATTCAGTTTAACCTCAACAATCTGCATAATTGTTTGACAACATGAAGGATAATCTTAGTTTTGAACTTGAAATTCAACCATAACTCTCCTCAGTCCATCAAATCAAATGAGCAAAAATCAAGAAATATGTCAGAGTCAAATTATACGTCATAACAGCCCATACTCGGTGGCTTTCTATAGCAAGACATTGGATCGGGATGCGAGAGCTAGGTCGGGGGTTCGAATCCCATGACTTATTTGGATTAAATAGTTTTAAGCTTTTGGGAGTTACAGTTATAGGGCAATTTATTACTGTACATGCATTTTGAATAAAAATTAAATGTAGCAAAAAATGTCAAAAATCTTACCATTCTTGGAGGTATAACCATGGGATGTGTTATAGCTTTCAGCAAACCCAACAAATGTTGTGTGGCTATGTAAACTGTTAAAAGAGGAAATAATAAAGAGACCTGGAATTATAAGGTTCAAATTGAGGATCCTAGAACTAAAAGGGGGTTAAGTCACAAAATCTTGAAAATTGCATTGTGTCAATATCCTACTACAAAATTCTAATTTCCACATTCTGTAAAAGTTTTGTAGTAATTTGATGATCAGAACATGCGTAAAATTCACTGCGAAATACAGCAATACCATTCAAGACTACACAAAATACTATAAAATCTAAATTGATTTTTTAAAATCTTAAAAACTGAACTTTTTCCTTTAAAAAATTCATTACGGTAGACAATTTTATACCTTTAACCGGACAAAGGTAGACAATTCACTACCCGAACAGACTTTTTGAATTTTTTTCTGGATAAAATTCAGTTTTCAAGATTTAATTAAACCAATTTAGATTTTACTATGTTACAAATGATTTTATGTTTGTGCCATTTTCTCACCTTGTACTCAATGTGACTTAACCCCTTCTAGTTCTAGGGACTTCAATTAAACAGTTCTAAGAGTTTCACACTCACTTTTTTCAAAAAGATCAACTGCGAGTTGCTTTTGTAGTTTCACAGTACCCTTGAATTGAATTTTTATACACAATAAAGGAAAACAATTTAAATATTCCATATATACTATCAAAAGTTGGCTGGATTTTTGAATCCTCATCATGTTTACCTAGTTAAAGGCTCTTCAACGGTATGTGTGTCTTTTTTTATTTTGCTCGCAGTTCACCTCACACAATTCGTAAAATGATAAAAGCACTTCCCGATAAAAGAGTTTCTTCTACCCGGTCTCCCGGCCTTTAGGCCTAATTGCCGTAGAAATCGCAGTTATCAATGGTGGCTTAAACGAAGCAACATCCTTTTTTATCCTTACAAGTGCTTACCATTTGAATAATGATGACTCTTGATTTTTTCTTACGATTAAAATTTCATAAATTTTCATATTCCAATACAAGAAACTGCAACATTTGATTCATCACGAAATTTTAAAAATCGGAACAGTTTAAGAAGGTTTAGTGTTATGTAAAACTTTAGTGCGCATTGCATTTGTATCATTTTAGCCTTCATTGTACAATTTGAAACAAATTACAGGGCCTAACTGTTTTCTAGAAAAATCAATATCCCTTAGGGAGGACTCATTTATTTTGAACTGTATAGGGTAAACCGGGGTAAAAAGGCCCGCTTTTGAGGTTTTTGCTAAATATCTCGGATCAGCTTGGAGAATCTTGGATAAAGTTATGTGGTTTATCCATTACATGTCTCCTCTTTTTTATGCAAATTATGTTTCACAAATATTTTATTGGTAAGGTGGCCTTGAGGGTGATTATATTGGCGGGCCTTTTTACCCCGGTAAAGATTTTCCTTGGGGTAAAAAGGCCCGCATTGGATTTGATCAATCTGGTAACCATGGCAACCATATTACAGTTGCTAGTTTACTGTTGTTTAAGCTTTGTTGGACAATACTTCACACCAAAAAACTTTTGATTTTCTCTCATTCATTCTTTGTGAGGGATCTCTTTTCCTGTGCCTACAGCTTCACTGTAACATAATTGCTTCTTGTGCAGGAATTTTGTGAAAATTGTACAAAATGCCTTCACAACTTCAAATTACTGTATTTAATTTTTACAAAATCAACAAGCTTTTAATACTAGGTGTCTTTTAAAATTACTTTTATCATTATTTAACATGATTCAAATGCAAACATAGATATGTTTTTCATTTCCTCATTTTTTACGTAAATGCAGTGATGTAACATACCGGAAAAAGCTCCAGGTGTCCATTTTCTTAGGGGTAGGGGTAACATTTGAGGTCATAACGTTGTAAAATATAATATTATTAATAATTCTGAGCATATATGGACAAATGTTATGTACATAATAACCCTCTAGGCCTTCCCCATTAAATTAAAGGGAAATATTGGAAGGAATTAAGATATAATGGCTCTTACAGGTCAAAAGGTCAGGTCTGAAGGTCAAATTTGACATTATTTAGGCCTACAGTATATTACTCATTTCGGCGTAACTAATGAGAGAAAACGTTGAAATACAGGCTACTTTTGAATAATTCATATTAAGTGGTTCATTTTAGCCTCATTCCTGCATGAATATCACCAACATTATAAAATTTCTTTAAAAAAAAATTATCTCTTTTTAGAGGGGTGGGCCTTTTTACCCCGGGAGCTTGATTTTTTCTGGGGTAAAAAGGCCCATTTAAGAAAGCAGAATTATGGAAATAATAATTTTGTTTCATTAATTGGACTTTTTCTAATTGTTAGAATTACTGTTCTGAACAATAATCAATATAAGATTCAAACAATGAAACATAAATGTCAAAATATTAACTATTTTAAGTCTCATGTGCAAAACGTTGAATTGTCAATTTTTAATGGTTTGTTTTTCATTTTTCTTTCAAAAGGCCCGTGTACCCTTAAAATTTAGTTAAGGAAGTAATTTGTTCTTCCACCTGATTTTTGTATAATTGCAGTTTTAAAAAATATATTTCATTTAACATTTCATCCTATATTTTTTTACTGGCAATGAACATAAGTACACCGGGCCTTTTTACCCCGTGGACCTTTTTACCCCGGTTTACCCTATAAAGTGTTAAAAATGAAGCGCCTCCTATCACCCATCACTTTTGACTTTTTGTAGCTTATATGTTTTGGGTAGATAATAAAACCCTCCAAATGGTTTTGCTTAAATATGCTTACTTTTTGTTGAAATAATTCAGGATATATTCATAATATTTATTTTTTGCATATTCAAATTAGGACATTTAAATTTGGAATCACAGTCTCATTTTCTTTTTGAGTATCCATAGAAGTTTCGAGTTATCAAGTTGCAGTAACTGCTTATTAAAAGGGACTGGCATAAAATCCTTCATACTTTTTTTATCTAGATATTTTGTTACATGATTCGATGTTTATAGTATTAAAGGAGCTTTTTCTGATTTCTCAAAATGAAATTTTCAATAACATATGAAAGATGACCACTTAAGAGGTCGAAGTTTCAAATTTCAGCTGAATTTGAAAAATTGTGTTGATTTATGGAAAATTTTGTATTTCAGAGCTGTTTACATGTTACTGGGTTAAGTTAATAATTGTTACCATAATTAGGCAAATTTTCATACATATCTCCAAACCAGAACATAACTCAGCCGTGTTATGAGAAAAATATGAGCAACATTTTGGTACCAAAATCTAATAAAGAAATGTTGAGGCATCGGACGATGCTCCTTTAATGTTTATATTATTATTTATGGCCAATATTCTTTACCTAGTTTGATTTTTTTGTCTCCAGAGAAAAAAATGGTGAGAAACATATTTTCTAGTGTAAATCTTGTTTCTACTCCTGTGATGGGCTACCGGCTAAAAAAAAAATTGACTCGACCCCAAATCAAATGGTGCGCCCCTAAATGTTCTTAAGAGGCAACGTCAGTGTGACCATAGACGGTCTGTTGTGACCACCGACCTATTGCACTTGTAGTAAAAATGTATTATTACTTACTGGAAGGAAACATACTGATTAAACAGCTGTCTCTGGATTATTACTCCATCTGTGACTTCTATGATATTTACAGGGGAGTCATATAAGCGGAATGAACCTGTTTTCCCATATTTCGATGGATGGTAGTTCACTCTACATTCCTTGGAGTTACATCTTAATGTTATTTTTTTTCTCTCTTTAATTCCATTGATTCCAAAGAACCTCACTGTTATTATTTTGTTGTGGACTTCCAAATTCCCTTCACATTCTAAACAATGTTCTTCTTGTGAGGCAAATACTAAGCACTCTGCCATAGAGACAATTGGCACATGAGGAGACATTTTTTCAAAAATGTCTTCCTTCACACTATCTTCACCTTCAGTCAACTCGCTGAATAATTGGTATCTTGCATTTGGTGGTATTGAGCAAGGGATCTGTTTAAAAAAAAAAGAAGTGAAAGATAATTAGTTACCAACTAAACAATAAAATAAATATACATGTGATTTTTGTGTCAAATACTTTGAATGCATGATGAGACACCGTGAATGTAAATTCAACAAATTTAAATCTCATCTACAATGATAACTTTACCAACACTATGCCAATTAGAAATACATTTGAAATAAACTGAAAAACAGATGCACGTGGCACTTTGACCTACAATTTTCTCATTTATGTGGCGCATTGTATGTACTAGTTGAGAACCCCTCTCCTAGATGAGGGTCTTTGTTGACCATATGCCCTTGTTCATCAAGGCTGCACTAAGGAGCTCCTATGTTTTAAAACTGATATAACACACTGTAACAAATCTGCACTGCAATAAGTATACCTTCCCTCAATTTGCACAGGATCTGTTAACACGCAAGGTTATCAGACAGATGGAACGAGGGTGCAGGCGGACCAGTTTATCCATAATGTCTTTAGAGATCTATTATCACACACATACAAAAAAGGGTTCTATAGATCAGACTAGTACAAAAGTTGTGAAACTAATGAATTTTGACAGATGATGGCCATGACACTTGGTAGGGAGGAGTAACCAGTTCAATTGTAAAAGAGTAAATGGAAAGATCTGTCAAATCTGAAAATTTTGCAGAGAAAGGGGAAACATAGAGAAAAAGGACTGAAATTGAACATTTTGAAAAAAGGATCTGACACTGTATAGTGGCTGTTAGGGCTCTTCCCTAAATTGAGGTACACAGGAATCCTGCATGAAGCAGGGAGGATTCCTTGCTCCAAAATTCTTTTGTTTCTAATCTACTTGAAAATCCTGTGTCATTAAAATCCATTCATAGAGGGAGCTCTCGATCCTTATTGATTTTTAACTGCTTCACTAAGTGTGATTTTAAGCTATTTTATGTAGATTCTATGATTTATCGGCATATTGATTCAAACGACAAGCAGGGGACAGGGGTTGTCAATAAAGGTTTTATTCCCCCAAGCCCTCTTTCCCCCAAGAATCCTGCAGGATTCCTGGGGGAAAGAGCTATAGGGAAGAGCCATTTTAAAGCCAATAACTCCCGATGAAAGCAAATGGTTAAGTCCAAGAACCGAATACATTAAGGTGTGTTAATATATGCTTATATTATAGGAACCGTAAAACGGTGCCATGCCGGTAAAATGTTTTGGAGCTTTGGTACTAACTAACCAACCCAATTGTGAAAATTTTATAAGCTCATGGGAATCTGTGATCTGTGCTATGTACTCTGTATCATATAGCTCATATAAAAAGTGGTTCTGTAAATGAGGAATAGCAATTTTTAAAAAACATCTTTTTTACAGGTTTTTTCATTTTTTTCCAAAATCTTGACCCTAGACTCCAAACTATAGTATTGAGAAATCTACTGTATGCATTAATGTACATCTTATGAAGCCCTTATTACCTGCACAAATTGTCATAATTCTCAATTGATAGATTATTCCCTTTGCAGCCCGGCAAAAACACGGGGCTAGTTTGCTACCCAAACCCTGGGTAATTAACCACCTTTATTTGTAACTATGGAGTGAATTTTAACACCATGAACCAAACTTTGAAGATAGCCAATGCTTAGAGAAGTATGTTAGTTGCAGTGGTTTACAACCAAAACTGGTGGGTCGAGGAAGTAGACCAAATTTTACAAAAAATAACAACTTACTAAATCCAGCTCATGCATCCACATAGTTCTTCCTGTTAACTTCCACTATTCTCGTGTATGAGACAAGTATTAGATATCTTTACCTCAGGATCTTAGCTGTACCATTCCAACTTGAGTCTATAAGCATCAGAACTACAAATGTAGTACTTTTTGGATTCAAGTAAATTATCCTATTACTCTGTGAAACCTAGCAGTCTGAATTTGCTAAAAAATAAGCTAAAGGAACCCAGGAAAGGAACCTTATTTTCAACTGTGTTCCAAGATGCAATTCAGCTTTTGAATGCAACAACAGGAAGACCAAAGCATGATGTCTCGATTTGTAGACATGACATTGAAGCACCAAAGGAGTGTGATTTTTTATTTATTTTACAATATCCGTTTTTAAACAGTAGGCCTATATTTGTAAAAAGAAATACATAAAGTAAACCGGGGTAAAAAGGCTTATGAGGTTTTTGCTAAATGTCTCAAATCAGCTTGGAGAATCTTGGATAAAGTTAATGTGGTTTATCCAAGTCACTGTCTGTTTTATGCAAATTATGTTTCATGAATATTTTATTGGTAAGGTTGCCTTGAGGGTGATAGGATTTGATCAATATGGTAACCATGGCAACCATATTACATCTGTTTTTTTATGATTTCAAACAGTATTTACATTTGTTCAAGCTTTGTTTGACAATACTATCACGCCAAATAACTTGAGTTTCTCTTATTTATTCTTTGTGAGGGACCTCTTTTCTTGTTATGCTACTCAGTGTGAAAATTCTACAAAATATGCCTTCCCAACTTCAAATAACTCACTATTTTTATAAAATCAACAACCTTCACTATGCGTCTTTTGAAATTGCTTTTATCATTATTTAACATGATTTAAATGCAAACGTTGATCTGTTTTTCATAATTTCCTCGTGTTTTAACTAAGTAAATGTACATTTTTATCAGTGTCAAAAAAGGCTAATGTGTGTCTATTTTCTTAGGGGTAGGGGTAACATGTGGTCATAACATTGTGAAATATTACAATTCTGGGCATTTATGGATCAGTAACATGTATGTACATAATTACCCTATAGGCCTAGACCATTAAATTAAAAGGAAATATTATGAGGGCTACACAGGGTGAAAAATTGATGATGCTTGTTTCAATAATTTAACCTTTGCTAGTATCAAAAAATACACTACTTCCGGTTGAGCCCAGGGGATGAGAAGATAATCAGAACCTACACCTTTAACTTTTTCTAGTTGTTAAAATTACAATAATCAATATTAGATACAAACAATGAAACATAAATGTCAAAATATTAACTCTATTAGGTCTCATGTGCAAAACATTGAATTATCAATTTTTAATGGTTTGTTTTTCATTTTTCTTTCAATAGGACCGTGTACCCTTAAAGTTAGATAAGGAAGTGTATTTGTTCTCCAATCTGATTTTTGTATAATTGCACTTTTAATTTAAAATATATATTTCATTTAACATCTCATCCTAAATATTTCTACCAGCAATGAACAAAAATCAAGTGAGCCTTTTTACCCTGTGTGCCTTTTTACCCCGGTTTACCCTAAATGGTAAAGTCTTTAACTCAACACACATATTATTTACATGCAGGTGGGCATACAACTTTATATTTCTACAAATCTGTTTGATGCCAAAATTATTTGCAGCCGTTATATGAATGTCAAGATCTTGCCACATTGGCACAAACTTACTCTGCTCAAGATGTCCTTCATTTTAAGAACCTCTTCAACTCCATACTTCATGCACAATATGGCTTGTAGTTTAGAATAGTCTGCCTGTAGGAACTGCTTCAACTTGTGGACCTCTGTAAACGCACTGTTAACTATATCATTTGGTGTAGCTGGCAAAGACAACTTCTCCCTTTTCTGTGGCGGGGAATCTGGATCCATCTAGAATGTAGACAATGTAAACAAAGAGAAGAATGATGATTGAAAATTGCAATGTAAAGTGAGTGTTGGACTATAATCATACCTCGACAGTCATCTCATTTGTCGACAGAATGGGGACAGGCCATTCTTCGGACTTGTCATTTCTCCGAACGGTTTTTGTTTCGAACGGCCGTTTCTCCGAATGGTTTTTACTCCGAACGTTTTTTTCTCCGACGGTTTTTACTCTGAACGGCCATTTCTCCGAATGATTTTTAGTCCTTTGATCCCATGGGTTTTTAAACCGAAAGGCTATTGCTCTGAAAATCTTAATTACGAAAGGTCTTTGTTCCAAACGGTCATTTCTCCGAATGGTTTACTCCGAACGGTTTTTATCCCGAACGGTCCACTCTCCGAAATTCAGAGAAACGGGCGTTCGGAATTAAAACCGTTCGAAACAAAAAACACTGTATTTTCAAATAGATTTTTTATTACTCGTCGTAGTTAAAAAGTAAATGTTTTAGATTTCCTTATCAATATATGCTTTTCTCATACAAAGAAGGCAAATACACTATATGCACGACATGCTTTAGAAAAGGGTTGACAAAAATTGTCAAAAGGGTGGGGTTCAGAAAATCATTTTTCATGAATATTAAGAAGCCCATACTTTTTTTTATTTCAGACCTACCCTTTTTATCAAGGCACCCTTTTCACTAGAAATTTTCTGAACCCCACCCTTTTGACAATTTTTGGATTTTTCTAGACCCACCCTTTCTAAAGCATGTCGTGCATACAGTGTATTTGCCATTTAAGTTCATCAGCCAGGTTTTAGACCATGTGGTGAGAGTGTCCAAGTCTTTTTGCCAGATATCAGCATCATGTTAGTAATGATCGTGTTCAAACCAATCAACTCTCTTAAATTTATTAATGTAGTATATAATTAGGACTATTGTTATAGGGCCCAAAAATTCCAGCAATAAAATTGATATGTCTCTGAAACCACAAGTCATAAGAGCTCATTTATGGTTTGTTAGATTTTTTTCAATTAGCTCTCCAAAATGAATAAAGGGTTCATTCATATTTTCCGTGTATAATCGCTTGATTTTTCCCCGAGGGCAGGATGGCGCTCAGTATCGCGAAGCGATGCTAGCCATCCCGCCCGAGGGCAATAGATTTGACGTAGTCCCAATATGATTACCTTTTTTCTTTTTCCACAAGTTTTCTTTGTTTTTTAAAGTTAAATCCCAATCTTCTGGAAGATTAGTCTTTTTGGCTTTGTTGAATGCTCTTTGTTTTCTGCGGTGAAGTCTTCTTTATTCTATGATTTATCCATGGTGTATGTTTTTTACCCTTAGAAATTTTACTGAGAATGTGTGTCCATAGCCTTGAGTACACCATTTTTTAATAAGCTCCATATATGTCATTCAAAGCTGTTATTTGTTGATTTATTAAAGTCAGAGATTTTTTCAACTACTTTTTCGCTAACGGTTTTGATTTCTTGTGCGAGTTCAGAAATATTTGTTTTTTTTATAGAGGTAAATCTTCCTCTTTTTAACATTTTGTTTGGATGGTCTAGTTTTTAGCTCAAAGATTGGCATCCCATCATGATCACTTACTCCTGGGGCCATGTAATTTTCGGCCACAAGTGAAGGGTGAGAAATCAAACAATTATCAAGAATTCTATTCTGTCTGGTTGGTTCAGAAACAATTTGTTCCAGGGAAAAAACACTGGCAATTTCAAGTAACTGACGTGAAATGGTTGTTATTTTACAACCAGGCATATAGTAGAAAGAGAATCCCAATTTATCTCTCCCAGGTTAAAATCACCTGCGAGGCAAATATGGTTCCTTGCTCTGGTTTTATTTTATCAAGAGATAGCCGAAGCTTTGATAAATAGTTTTGATCATTATTGTATGGGGTGCGGTAGAACGAACCAAACAAAATGGATTTATTGTTGGCATTTGGATTTGGACCCAGATCAGTTCACAGTCTGGATCACAGTCAGTTATAACATTTATTATGCCGCTTATGAATCAACACTGCATGGCCACGCGATGGCTCTCGACTAATCAAAACCTGGAAATTACGCAAGAATGTGTGAAATATAATTCATAATTTTATCAAAAAAAACTTTTTGTTTACCTAGCTAGCATTGGAACATATAAATTGGTCTGTTTGAAGCATGTAGTTTGTGCTTTCAAAGCTTGTTACTGTATTTCTATTATGTGACAAATTTTATCAGGTTAATTATACACCATGTCTGATCATAATATGATGATCATGCTTCTGGCTGTGGTACCATACCTAGTTCGCAGTGACAAACATGAAAAGACCAGGCAAATCAGACTAATTCATTTATCAGAATTTAACGTTATCATTTTACATTAGGAAGACTGAAAAAAAAAACCACAACCGTATGATTTCCTCATACTAACCAATACCACTGCCAGATATTTCTGGTAAACTCGGCTCGGGCTAGTTAATTTTAGTGTCAATCATGTCATCTCAGGCTCAAACACAGAACATCCGGCACGACACTTACCTCGTTGTATCAGTGCATATCCTAGCTATATCGACCACCCCAAGGTAAATCAGAAATCAGAAGTGTCTTTTTACTATTTTCAGCAATACGTCTGTACGTGGGGTCACCGGTAATAATACAACATGAATATCGCACTACACATGTATACGCCGATTAGACCACAATGTATCGTCCAAATTTCAATGAATTGTATCGTCCAAATTTCAATGAACTGATCATAAAGCTTAAATACACATGTTATGACCGCAAGACATGACGCCGTCGTCCAAATTTCAATGAACTGATCATAAAGCTTAAATACACATGTTATGACCGCAAGACATGACGCCGACTAATAATGGGTAATGCATTGTCTAATTTGACCAGAAATGCTTCGATCTCAGTTGAGCTCAATAGAATGTAGTATCATGCTTCGATCTCAGTTCAGTTGAGAGTAGCAATCATGAATATTGAATAGAATATTGATCGTCCTTTCCAAGCTTTAACCATGTTGACTTGGAGGCTGTCATAGTAACGCATCAAAACACAGGGAAGATCTAGCCTGAAAACATCCAGAGGGCGTCCCAGTGATGGAAATAGTGATGAAAAAAAACATCACTTATTTTTTTTCACCTAGATCAAGCGTCATTTGGACAATCAAAACAATAATTTCAATGCAAATGCTTGCAGATACCAGCCCTAGTTTTGAGCCAAGATTTGGAGAATGGCATGTCTGATTCTCGGGGTGGGGGGGAGGGGGGGTGTAATTTGAAGGTCATTTTTAAGGAGTGGTGTTTATGATTTTTATATAAAAAATAACGCAAAAAAACCAATACAATACAATGGATTATTATTTATTATTGATATTATTATGGCATCATGTGCGTTAGGGTATCCCGTTAGGAAGAAGGTAGGGGGAGCTGGCTGCCTCCTCGGAATATTTTAAATGGCCGTTTTGAAAAATATCTGCATGGTATGGACATAAACCTTGCAGAACATCTTAACAACACAATGTTCCTCCTTTATACGTAAAAAAAAGGTTAAAAATCGTTAAAAATCGTATTTGAAACTTTTACAGCAATTTTTATTTGAAATTTTTAGTACTTATGACATCCTAGTTACGTAACGTCTTGGCCAATTTACATGATTTTGGTAGAAAGAGGAGACCATACACTATACTATGATACCAAACAACTTATCTTTTGAAGGTTAAATTTCAATTTCAAAGGGGTTGGTAACCACCCCTCACCCCGTTGATAACAAACATTACAAAAATACGTTGGTAATATAAGGGTTTAAACACGTCTTAAGGAACTTTTTGAAAGGTTCCGAAATATTTTGTTACTACAACATAGTTTTAAAGAGGTGTTATTTGTTGCTTAATGCTGAGTCATTTCCAAAATTATGTGAAATATTATTGTCAATACTACTAACATTAATGAAATTGATTCTGGATTAGCTTTGACTTGTTTGTGAGAGCCTAGTGGCGTAGCCCTAAGGCACGGTTTCCAAGTAATGACGGGATGTCATCCGACATACGAAAGGGCTTGACGCAAGAGCCATGACGAAATGCATCTTGAGTCATGACGCAAAAATATTAGGAAAAACGCATAACTACCTCCTTTGAAGTGCTCTTTATAATAAAAGAGGCCCTTGCGGAATTTTCCTGCATCATTCAATACACTATAATACATCTATCTTTGAATCATGACTCAATATTTTTCTGCATCATGATGCAAAACAATTACGTAAAGCCCTTTCGTATGACTCAAAAGCTTTCGTCATGAATTGGGAACTGTGCCTAAAGTTATTACCAGATGTTGTTGTGGAAGGCGCTGTTATTTTGTCAGAAAGAAACAATCCTGCACCTCACTCTGAAGCACGGGATAAAGGCCGTGAATCTTGATAATAAGTCTGGTTCATAATAAAGAGGTTATCAGACATTGTAATACACTAACAGTATCAAAATATTACTATAAAGTAACCTTTTTTTTTCAATTGACCATACAAAGACTGTGTAAGATTAACTTTGAGTAGCATGGATCAAAGTATCCATAGTTACAGTACATGTTTCAATTATCTTATCCAAAGGGA
>JXSR01S002259.1:164060-176185 GCA_000969725.1 Ophiothrix spiculata
TGATGTTGTATATGGGCATTTTCACGAAAAAGTGGACATGAGAAAAATATTGAAAAAAGGATGTAACTATTCAATGAAAAATGCTACCACCATATATTTGGTATCAAAAGAAAGCTATAATGAAGCTCTTTAAAATGAACAAAAATGTCTATGAATTTTTTTTTTTTTAAACAGATTTTTGGTCAAATTTCTTGATTTTCATAATGAAAAGTAGTATTTTTTTTTTAATTTTTTCAACCCAAGTTGTTTACTTGGGTGTTATTGTTCTAAATGGCTTACATAAGGATCAAATTTACACATGAGGTTGTATTTTTTGTTAATCCTGACCAGGCTTTACAATTCAGTGCACCCAAAAATCAGCGGACAAATTGTCCTTCCGTTACCGTCCTTCCGTAACCATGATCCCTTCGCATTGCGCATTGTTTAAACATAACCGTAGGGAATTTTTTGAAGTGGAATGTGGCAAACTATTTCAGAAACATCAAGCAATGCATTCAGTAACTTTGAAATAAAATTTCTTCATAAATTTCTTCAAAAATGTGCTCAAGGTGAAATACCATGGCCGTGTTGCTGTCCTTCCGTAACCGACCTCATTAATATGCATATTTTACGACAGAGAATATTTTATGAAAAAAATCCTGTTGAATATGAATGCTTTCAGGTATACTCAACTAAAAATGGAATTAGTTTTATTTTATCCAATTCAATTTTGGCAATACAGAAGGATTCTGTGATTGTCCTTCCGTAACCGTGAAAATGCCCATAATCAGTCATTCCAGGATTTCTTGAAAATGACGAGTCCAATGACTTCAAATTTGGCATGGAGAAGTATGCAAATTTCTGCTTCAAATTGTTAAAACCGCCAAATTAGCAGCATGCATAATTATGCGTTTTTCAGCTTTTCCCGCCAAAATGATGTTTTGGACAGTTTTTATCACTATTAGAACACAGAAAATTTAAAAAAAGGCTCTGTACGTAAACAGACACTGCTCTTAACTTTATACATTGGATCTGGAATAAACATCAAAATTTAATTCGGTCTCCTCGTAATTTTGGAACAAAAAATGCATCAAAATCCAACATGGCCGTTTCCATGTTTGTTTGCATACGAGTTCCCTTAGCATTAGAATGTTAATATACCGATTGGCATGATTTGAGACAGTCTTTAATTTATTATTATTGCCTGCTCAAAGCAAAACAAAATCGGTATATAAAACAGATATTGACTGATTTTCCATTCTGGCGATTCCATTCTATTGCTCCTCGGTGTTGTGTGTTCATATATAATATGCACATTTATAAAAAAAATTCCATGTAATTAACGAGTATGATGAAAGATCAAGTCTAAAATATAACATAAAGCTAACAAGTCATTGAACTTACCGTGGCTGTTACGCTATCAAGAACCCGGCCTCCGTGATTTGATATAAAGATACCTGAAGCACCGTGTAAAACTGCTTTCTTTGCATCTTCACCTAAAAGAGAGCAATCTGGAACTATTCAGTTAAAATAAAACCCAAGGTTGATGTCAACGCGTACAGTGGGTAGGCTTTTCTAGGAAAGGAAATTTTAACTAGGTTTTTAAGAATATTTTGACGCCAAAATTATTTGTTTTGGAACAAGAGCTAAAGTCGTGCAGTTTCGTTGAAACCAACACCATCATCTTGTTTTGTGGCAAATAGATTTCAAGAAATGTATTCTTTTGTGGATTTAACTTTTAGTTGATATGTCACAGACCAAACGTTTCATAGATAAAAATGGATTTACACCGGCCTTATAAGAATAGAGGCATAACGAAAATTGTATTTAACTTAAAAAATTAACAAAGTCGTTCTTTTATAGCAAACAAATATTGTCTGGTGTAAAGATAATTTGAAAAGTAAAGTTCTTGCCTCTAAGAATTCCTTTTACTACAACAGGTAATGACGTTACTGATGTTAACCATTCAACGAATTTCCACGTATTAAAATTATTCTTCTCATTTGATGCGAATTTCAAACATCTTGGTGATTGTACTTTGATAAGTCCTCGAAAGTTCCGATAACTAAAAAAAGATATAACAGTATTTTGTCATGTTTATTATTATAATTTATTATTGGAATAACGTTATTGTTTGTGTTAAGAAATTACCAACATTACGTTAACTAATGAAAACAAAGGCGAAAAATTATATGAAATGGATGAGGTATTCTGAATTAAAAGTGTCGTGAAAATAAAAGTAATAAATAAACAATATGTGGATCGTCATATCGAAAGGTACCTTAATACCGGCATAGTACATTACGAGATACGGGCCATTGAAGCTAGACATAGTCAAAAATCACGGCCAAGGTCGAATTTCTAATTTCATCAGAAAGGCTATCATTGAAGTGTATTCTATCACATTAATCAGGTTCCAACATCCAAAACATAAGAAAAAAGTGTATTAAAAACCAAGCTAAAAATCCTCTCTCCATTCAAGATTTACAAAGTACAAAAACTTTAAACTCGATTTTCTCAGAACTATAGTTTTCCGAATCAGCCCGATGCCTTTTACCAATTTGGGTGTAACTTTGCAATCGAACATCCAATAACCAAAATCAGGGTGTCATTTTAAAGCTTAAACTCTCAGCTTTCAGATCAGACCAAAAAAATCAATTTTGATTTTGCCGACCTTAAGGTGCCTTTCGATATGACGGGTCACATATACTCAAGGTGACGTACATCTCTTAATAATATACGCTACCTATGATGTGATGAACCAATTTTGCGACTGATAAAGTTTGAATGACAAATACATGTAATACCTGTATTGGGACGGAAGATCAAACTTTCCAAACTGATTAAAGTGATTCTTTGTTCCGATTGGTCTATCAACAGTCAAGATTAGCGCTTTAAATCCTGATGCCTCTGCTCTGTGTATTAATGTCGTCAGTAATTCTCTATCTTTGAGCGCTTCAATTTGTAGCCATTTTAATCCTCCTGGTGCAGCTTGGGTCACATCTTCAATACTCCTCGTAGACCATAAACTTAATGTCATTCCGGTTTCCAAAGCAGACGCAGCTAAAAAAACACCAAAAAACACGTTTTACGCATTTACTAAGGCCCGGTGTGGCAGACTCCTCTATCGTATAGAATATTTTGCTTAGAATATTCTATGCTAACGACAATATGACGTAGGTCATCGAATAAAACACACTGGTTTATTCGATGACCAATGTCATTTTGTCGTCAGCATAGAATAGTCGAAGCAAAATAGTCTATACGATAGAGGAGTCTGCACCGGGCCTTATACTGATGCATAAATCTTCGTCTTATAGATTCATCAGGATTGGTAGAATAAATGGTTAAATGATTAATTTAGACTAATCCAAAATTTCGACTTACGTGTACGTTTCGGCAAACACTGTTGCCTTTGTCGACACTTAGATGAGAATGACGCTGTTTGAAGTTTCCTGGAAACGATGTTGGTGTTGCCAGTTGGTTTTACTTCCGGTGTTTTCAGCAAGATCTCATCATAAATGTGATTTCGAAAATATTGTCCTTCATCCCTGTTCATGGTGCCCTCCTTCTTATCTCAATAGCCTCTTTGATCCAGCGTTTATATCTGTTCTGTTCCTTGCCAATGATTTTAGCTTATGACGTGATTTTTGTCTACTACATGATCTGTTATAGCAGACTTATGTACAGTTGATAATGATGAATTTATGATGAGATCTTGCTGAAAACACCGGAAGTAAAACCAACTGGCAACACCAACATCGTTGTCTCATCAAAGTGTTGACAGAGGCAACAGTGTTTGCCGAAACGTACACGTAAGTGGAAATTTTGGATTAGTCTAAATGAATCATTTAACCAGATGCATAAATCTGTTGAATAATAATGTTGTACTAATCCTCGTCAAGCTATGTTATAGCATGTATTACCAAGAGCGAAAAATCTGCGAAGCGAGTATGGACTGAAAACCAAATGCCAATAAAGGGCCGGGCCAGTAATCGAACCTTGTATCTCATTGATGAAAAGCAAGGGAACTACCGCTGCACTAACCCTCTCCCCCATTCGTTTTGTGTTAGTTTTTGAGAGACATAATTGGCACATCAAAGTGATTGTTAATTTAAGTTACTCTATAAATGAAAAATACAATGCCCGCGAAAAGATTGTGAGATTTCTCTGGATCACGCTGTGTGTGACTCAAACCCAATGAGTACCAATAGAGGGTTTGCATGTGACGTTATATCATACTCACAACACCATTTTCAAGGGCCTGCAAACAAAAAGCCCCGTCACATTACAATCTTTTCGCAGTATCAAGACATCAGACCACAGCTAATGATTACAAGAATATACAGTATATTTATTTTGTTTAACTTTCCAGTTATGATTTGAAGTCAATCACGAGTTACAGCCGATTTTGATGTCTTGTTTACATCACAAACTATTCCGCGCTCCACCAAGATGGCGTCGAAACGGTCTGCGTGTATGGTGCGTATCGCATCGTGCAAACCCTCTATTCCCTTGCTGCTAACATACCTACCTTTAGCCGTAGCGATTTCCCCTTCTGGGTGCGCAACACATTGCAAACCAGTAGGTGCTAATGCGACAGGAAACGCAACCTTTTCTCCTAATATTGTTGTTGACAAATCTCTGTTAGACACATCTCTCATCATTCTTGGCTTCAATCGAAACCTTTAAACAAACGTAACAGAGGCCTAAATGTTTGACAAAAATAGTATTAACCTTAAAGGAGCCCTGTCCGATTGTTCAGCATTTTTTAATCTTTCTGAGATTTTGGCACCAAAATATGTCTCATATTATTCTCATTATCCAAGTGAAATTGTACGGCTGAGATGTGTCGTGTTTAGATATAAGTGAAAATGTGTTAAATAATGGGAACCATAAAATTACTGACACAGTAAAATGTGGGCAATAGATAATATAGTCAAATCGGACCACGTACCTTTAAGATCTTTTTTATTTTATTTTATTTTATAATCAAGTTTTGAGCAAATTGAGAACAAAGTCTGGATTTGTTAGTGTGCTCCTAATGAGTATTTTATTTCATTACTTGAGTAAGGATACGGTATTTTATCACAAACTATAAATATTAGTATTTTACTTGACGATACTAAAATAATGGCCTAAAATTACTCATTTTTGCAGGCGGGGGCGGTCGCGATTTAGAAGAAGCGACTAAATTTATGACTAGGGATTTCTAAAACGCAAATTTAGGATACATTTTACGTGTGTTTCTATTGGCGTATTGATATTGAGAATGTTACAAAAATCATATTTTTACCTTTATTCAAACAATAACAAAAGTGCTCCTATAATGAAACACTTTATTGCATTCCAAAACCGCTTGGGATCACGCGTGAACCCCATTCGTAGCAAAGTAATTTGAAGTTTATTCGATGCACTATTTCAACATAATGAAAATCACACGAACGATACCGTGGAAGGTTAATTGACCAAATATGGCGGTAACGTGGCATGGCCATCGTCGTCTGCATTTTTGAACAAAATAAAGCAAAGCAACACTCGGTTAAAAAAGCTCTGTACAGTTATTTTCTTTATAGGAGTGGGAGCGCATGATTTCTTCGCGTAGTCTGAGTGTATCAATGGATAACATTTTCATTATTCATAGTCAAGCAGTGCGGCTATGGTAGGTTTTTTTAATACGGTAAATTTAACAGCCTCATAAAACATAAAAAGCTTGAATTTGTCAAATATATAGGTAACGTTGAGTTACTAAAATATCCATTTGAAATAAATCACCTGCTTGAATTAGACCATTTTTATTCTGACTTTATAGAATATGTATAAGATGATATTTTGTCGAAAAGAGAATTAACTTTAGTATATAGTATGACAATATGATAAACTGTTCTGGAATTTTTCGAACGGAAATGTAAAAAGAATGATATTCTACAACCTTCTGAAAGCTAGAACATTATCTTGCACTGTGTATTCCATACCGACACCTCTCGAATAGAAATCATAGACCGATTTTGAAAGATTTCGCTGTGCTTCTCTCTCATAATCCGAAATACAGTTAAGCTGCTCATGTAATGTATCCATATTTCCAATAAAGTTGTGACAAAGAGTTAAACATTCATCAGATAATAAGTTGGATATCAAATTCACTATAGATGTGTTGTAATGTGAGAAGGCACCCGTGTACATAATCAACGTTGTCACAAGCTTGTAAAATGATTCGATTCACCAATATTTTCTATTTTCTGACGATATTGTTCTAGAAGTCACGAACTCCCACTGTATCAGTTAGATGCGTTGTATTAAAAATTCAGATAAGCAATAACTTGTATAACAGTCTCCTGGATCATACACACTACATATATAACCTTACGCAGTAGTGATGATAATAATTGGTGAACCCGTACATTTTCTTTATTTCAAATGTCATAACAAGCCGTAATAGATCGGAATATTATTGGCATGTTATTTTTATACATAACACATAACATGCTGTTTAATCAGCGACCACTGTGTCCTTTACACTGTGAATGAGGACTTGTAGCATTATAATTCACTGCTAAAACGCTTAGATATAACACATGAATGTATACACGGCGTTGATGCTTTATTTATACATTCATTCACTTGGAAACAATTTTAGTAGGGTAATATTTTTTTCTAAAACCTAACCATGTTAAAAAATAAAAATTGAGAAGTTCTAATAAGTTATCCGTCAAACCAAAACCCCAGGACCAAAACACGGTATTTATGTCGCAATCTACATGTTTCCCATACCTGAAAATAAATATTTCTGGTTAAGGGCTAAAGTTATATCTATCACCATGCAAACAGTGTGTGAACAATCGATCTGCATATTAAAACAAAATCTTACTGGATTTTGAAATGGGCAGAACATTAAAATCGGAAAGAAGGTGTTGTAAAGTAATAATGGGCAATTCAATCAACACCAGTAAAAGAAACAAATTAACTAATTTTTATTTAAATATATACCGTAGTTATCAGGAACAGGCATGGTATGTGTTTTTGAAAAAAATCAATATTAAAATTGAAACTATTTTGCGTTATAACAAGAAATTATTGGGCCAACTGAAAACACACTTTACTTTAAATACCTAAAGTTTTATCAAACATTAGCAATTTGCAAAGCATGGATGCGGTTAGCATTATAATCGTAATATTAGTAAATGCGTTTTAAATGATATACCCGACTTATATGTGCTTTATACATATGTATTTTTCATTTCAAAATGGATTATTTTTCTTCTCCTTAACAGCTTGACTGATGTTTTTCTTGTAATAATGTCCATATTCAAGTGCCCTTAAGGCAGCCTTCAATATCATATCGATGAGTACTCATTGTTATTGTGCGGGGTTTTTTCTCTTTAGTGCTCTTGGCATCTAATGATGCTCGACATTGAATACTGTGTAAAGCAGCAGCAGCATCATTAGTTGGTTGCGCAACAGTCGATCGCAAATGATGACAAAACCTAGGATTTTAGCTGCTGTTCGACTGTGCCTGTTCTCCGGGGATTAAAGATTCTATTATAGAGATGTTGTCGGCAAAATCCAAGTTATTTATTGTTCAATATTTGACATCTATTGTGCTTCCATTGTGTGTCAAGGTTCTTCAGACCGACATTCACTTATGTGCACCTTTGCAAAATTATGATTACAATCTGCGCAGTATTTATTGGCCAAGTAAAAGGTTAATCTCTGCTGCATAATAGATTTCTCTTTTGCCTTAAGGCAGACTAAACCTCGTTTAAAAATTGATTGTTTTCGTCGGGAGATGCTCCTGAGGTTGTATATATGTACAGGGTGTGCCATAAAAACTCACTTTTAGTGTCTTTTTTTCTCCAATTCATACAAAACATTGAGATGTGTATTATACTATACAGACAAAACCAACCAACCACCGAGATTTTAACATCCTTAATGTCAAATTAATGGCCACTGGTCTTCCCGTGAGTGTAAATAGCTGATTAATCTGGTCTTAAAGTGAACAAGTTGTCTATCGTTGTTCGAGTCCCTGTCCGGCCAGGATTTTTTTCGATAAAATGAAATCCTGGCCTGTATGTGATTTGTCTGATTGTTATTGATGTTCTAGCGTACGATGCGTATTTCTCCTTTCCCTTATTTGCTTATGTATTAGAAATACGGTAGCATCAGTTCTGGTCTCGTATGCTAGTGTGTATTGTTATAGCTTTATATCCTTGTACCCATGTTCAGTTCGTCTATCTCCCAACTTTAGATAGCATCAGTTCTGGTCTCGTATGCTAGTGTGTATTGTTATAGCTTTATATCCTTGTACCCATGTTCAGTTCGTCTATCTCCCAACTTTAGATGTCTATCGTTATTTATTAGTGAAATTGAATATATCGATAAAAACCTCCTACAAAATGTAAACAATAACATGAAAATGTTTATAGAAATAATATTTAGGCGATGTAGCTTTAAAACTCGGAAACTTCACAATTACTCTTCATCAAAGCAGTTGTTAAATATGTAGTATATTCATTAGGTTTACGGGGTCCATTAGTATTTTGATTAAAAATTGATCATTGGTCATTTGGTCGTTTAGCGATAGTATGAATATCAATTTATTATGTATTAAAAAAACTGGAAATGAGATCTTAACTTTTCAAATTCTACAAAAAAAATTATATTTCCGTGTTTTTCAATATCAAATTTATTTAAATTTGTATATCGTTTGAGAATCTTGAAAGTGATTTGAAGTCAAAATAGTGACTTCCTAGTTTTACCGATTTTACCTCTTTTCTAATTTTGATAGGGAAAATGTGAACAACGTGCTCTTTTCCCAGGGGTTTACTTCTGCTGTAAGTTCATTAGAAAATGGTAATATTTAAAGCATTAGAGAGTTCATTTTAAGTAACCACAGAGTTAAATGCACTATGTACTCGCAAAATCTACGTAATTACGTACGTTTTAGGGTAAATAGTAAAAACGATTAGGAGAAGAGGACCAAATAAGTCTATTACACCTGATTAGACATATTTCATGCCTTTTGGAGCAACCACTTAATCAAACAAAACTTGAAAACAGAAGGATTTGTTACGGTTGTATACATCTGAAAAAGTATTACAATCGACTTCACTTCTTAAATTTAGATAAATTTTAGCTGCAAAACACTAACGTTGATATTATGCATGCCTTTAAAATAAAAGGCATTGTGTCATTCAAATCAAAGATGGGAAATTGAATTTTTTCACGCTTCAGTCACTTGTTGACGTGGGTATTCATCAAAATCAACAACCACTTGAGTGTGTTGTGTGTTGAAAATACGCCAAATATATAATAATATTTAAGAAAGAAAAAGAAAGAAACAATAAAAAGTTTCTTCACCTATAATAAATATCTGGTTTGATTTTCATTAAAACCCAAGTGGATATTATTTGAATTTGAATGGTCATGTAATAGGCCTACATAGTGGTTCAAAAAACATTGAACCAAGTTCAAGGTCAGTTTTCAGATAGAAATTGTACCTTAATAGTTAATCAATCGATGTTTGTAATGACATTGGGGATATGATATAAACCATCTCTGAAAGGTTGATGCTAATTACATTATTACGTCTCAAGATAAAGTTCCATGTGTAAATCTTGCTTAAAATTGTTTGACAAATATAATGCTCTTAATATTTTTGATTTGTACAAAAAATGTGTATATTTATGTTTAACATTCTCAAACGGTCTATTACACAAATCTTTTGTTAATTTGTTCATAGATACGAAGGGGATTTCACAACTATGACAACGATAGTTATCTTTATTTCTGGTATCATAGTTGTATGAAATCTACAAATTAAATAATATTCTGTCATCTGGAAAATTATGGAATAATCCCAAACGACATCAAATCTGTTGTTTATTGTAATGGCTTTAAAAGAAAAATAACTGATGTAATTTCTTTGTTGCTTTATGGTTTAATATATTGTTGTTCTGCTCATCGAATATTTCCTAATGTATAAATGAACTGACCAGATTCAGTATTTGACTGTATGCTTGTATTTATATCTCTTTGCTGGTTGAAACATATTGACATATGTGCTTATAATATAACTTGAATTTAATGTTTTTATTTGATTCTGGTTTTGGTTTTGTTTGTACTGTTTGTGTGTATTATTTCTGAATGAACTATCCTGTAAAATATATATTCAAAACTACGGAGGACATCAAAGTTATGTTCGTGCAAACTATTTTTGCTTCAATTCTACTTTTCTTTCCATGATGACAATTTCTGTCCCGACGTCCTGCATTCATGAAAACTATCCTTGAGGGATATGGCTTTGTGTTTTCGAATATTTCCAATTGGTTCAATGAGCCCATAGGAACCACAGAACGTATCGTGTTGTGAATAAATCTCACTCCTTTCGACCTAAAATCATCGATGTGCATTTTAATTTCCTTATAAAAATTCATCAATCACCGTATGAATGAGATTTACAACCAAAAGTAACAAACCTCTCCGTCATATTTTATATCAGAGGGTTTACTTTAATCTTAACATTACGCTCATTTAGTAAAACAGGTCTTAATTATTAAAATCATGCCAATGACATGGTTTTAAATTGATTTGATATTAAAGAAATACATACATACCTCTAATTCACTTGCTTTAATAACTCGGGTTTTATGTTTGCAGCTGTTTTCTGATAAAATGACTAGGAAACGTCAAAGTGTTGCATTTTATAATATTGAATTTGATGTGTTTCCTTCTTTTTGCGCTGCTGGAGGAATGAAACCATTTTGGTATATTTCAAGTTGACATCTGTGACATCTGTTGACATCAGCTTATAAACCCCTTTAAGGTTTGTCTTAACCAAAAAACTTAGCTATTGTAATCAGATCTACTTTCTTCGTTCGACCGTTTAGAGTAGTATTTAACTTAAAATTTTAAAAGTCAAATGTTGTTGAGCTCGTTGCTCTTGTTGTTGTTCTAGTCGTTGCTGCTGTTGTTTCTAATGTTGCAGGTTTTATACTTTTGAAATTTGAATCAATATTTGAAAAAGGTTTAAACAATAACATGAAGTTCATGAACATAATATTCCTTTATAAGAATATAAATTTCCTACATTAATGTCTAAACCGAATTTTCTTGATATGACTTTTACTTTAATTATCAAAACTATTTTGAAATAGGTAATGCTTTAAAAAATTTACATCGGGGTTTTTATAATTTAGAATAACTAGCAACATCTCAATCAATGACTTTACGTCATCCTAAACGTCAAATTGTATTTGTAACAAAATGTGCTAAAGGCTTTTTAGCGAAGGTTCAGGTGTTTCTCTCCCAATGTCTGACAATAAGTTATTACGGGGTGAAGACAGCACTTTATTAAGAATGATCTGAGTCTTACTGGTAGCATATCATTCTTAATGTGTAGATTGAAGAAGATTGAAATGGGAACATAGTTCATTGTATTTTGTACAAAAAGTATTTGTGTTTGTCGGATAATAATTTTAAATGTATAAAGAATTGTGGCTTAAACCCATAGTATTCTTGTACATTATGGTTAGAGAATCTGTGCTTCAAATTTACAGATGCAGATGAATAAAGAAGCAATATGAAAATTAGTGAACAAGCTCTAAAAATGAGGTCAAAAATTCAAAATGTGTTATAATATCAAAAGTAAATACGTTGATTCACTAAATGTATATGTTTTTGGAATGTACAGCTCATGACAAATAATTTGACATGTCTTTCACTCAAATCGGACCATCTTGAAAATTTGACCCCACGTGACCTCTGATTGATTTTTGGCTTTTATGTCCTGAACCATTCGTGCTACAAAGGTAAAACTATATATATTTGACATTCTTGCGACGAGATGATTAATTTGATATGTAACTCGATATATTTTGAGCATTTTACAATTTTGACCCAAAATTCACTCAAGCGTGAAAGCCGCTTCCGTTTGAGTCATAGGCGGCGGAAGAAGGGGGAACGGGGGGGACATGTCCCCCCCCCCCTAAATTTTTCGAGTGGGGGACGGACCCCCTCAAAAAATCAAGAAGAAAGAAAGAAAAGGAAAGGAAATGGTAAATTTTCCCTTTGTTTTGATCCTTTAAATATAAAAAAATCAAAAAAATTTGCGCGTTTCGCGCGAAATTTCATTAAAAATTTGCAAT
>JXSR01S002261.1:52188-63158 GCA_000969725.1 Ophiothrix spiculata
TTATGTTCCGCGCGGCTTATTTTCTAAAATTTACAGTAAGCATAAAGATTAACGTTTATCGACATTATTATCTTTTTCGCCTACAAAATGAAACAAAAGTAGGACTGTAAGATAACAAACGTATTTTCAATGTATTGTCGTGATATTCATAGAAATATTAACCTCAAGAGGACTTTCTTTAATGCTTATAATAAGCCAATTAGAAGTATACCCAATGCTTGACAAGCGTAGGAAATCTGCGTGTTAAATCCACAGCTTAAAATCGTCTTGCCCAATTTAGAAGCTATTAACGCTGAGAGGAATAGACAGTTCTACTGGAGGCAATTTATGGACGGGTTTAGGTGTTTAAACGCCAAAAGGTAACGTTTTTTAAAGATCGGGAAACGCCCCTTGGTGTATACTCGGCCTAATAATTTACATAGGGGTTGACATGGAATTGCTGGAGGAAAATGATGTGCAGAACATAGCAACAAGAAACGGCGCCAATATTAACTTAACTAACATGGAAATCTACGACTAGACTTCAAATAGTATAGACAGTTGCGGAAATGGACGAAATTGGCGTAAAATTGGAATCACTTCAGCTTGAAACCTTGCAGACGTTTTTAAGACATTTGAAACGGTTAAAGCTACTATGTTGTTATAAACTTCAGCTTTAAGTCCGGTACAAATTGTTAATCTTCCGTAATGAAGGAATACGTACACTGCATTTTAGTTTTGATTTTTTTAAATGTAGTAACTTGTGTTGTAGCTTTAAAACCTGGCCACTAGCTTGCGGCATTTGCTGTGAATCAGACTCAATAACCATGATAACCTTTTGACTCTCTTCCCATGTTTGAGCCTTATATAAGGTCATCCTCAATATAACCAGACAATAAAACGACTGCTGACGTCATCAACATGACTAGTATATTTAATAAAACCCCTTGGCAATGAAATAATACTAATATCAATCAACACTTGGTGCAAATTTCTTTATGACATTGTGTGCAAAATTATTCGATTAAACTGTTGTTCGTGACTTAAAACATGTTTTTCAGCATTAATATCAGAGGTGTTAGAAATGTACTTTCAAGTAAGAGGTCACTCTGGACATAATATCAGCACAGTAAATGTTTTATCCAACTGAATCTTTATGAAATAATACGGATAGGTGTTTTTTTTTCAAATCAGATACGTACCTGTGTTTTCAATGACACCATCTAAAAGTAAAGCCATGTTTAGAGTGCGGCCTCCTTTGTCGATAGACATCATCATTAATCCTCCTGTTCCAACCACATCATTTGGTCTAGGGCGTCTACCAGCAATCATTAACACGCTGAAGCTCTCTGTTAAAACAAAGAAGAAACGTTTAAGATAAATATATACATATCTAATCTTAAGAGATTCTTAACAAGTCTTTATACCTGATTCTATAGGTAAAAGGCCCTCCGTTTCTCAACTTCGGACATATTCACGGTAACATTAATGTTATCTTTAGTCTGAGATGGTCAAGCTTTCAATTGTTTAAAGTGCTCCATAAAAGATGTCTTGAAAACACTCTTTGATGTTCATAAGAAATATCAAGAAAACACTGCAATCTTGGCTCTTACATAATTATAATTCAAATTGACACAGGTGTTGTATAGGTTCGATTGTAACATGAAAGCAAGCCGATCTTTATCTCTTTATGAAAACTTGAATGTACTATAAGAAAGGATGACTAAGTATTTTGATAAATCTGATACTTGCACTTACCTGCAGCTAGTGCTCTATGGAAGATTATTCGTCCTTTCACTTCTCCGTCTTCATATGATGGGGTTACCAAGGTAATAAAGAGTTGTTTGCTCTGAAGGTCTCGCTGGTACACTGCTGGCATGTTGAGCCAAGTGCCACATGCCTGTATAAAATAAAAGGGAAAAACATACATTTGATTATTACAAGTTAATGAATAATTAAAATATGCATACGGTGCATTTAATGTATCTGAGGAAAGTGAAAACACTTTCGCGACGGTGCTGCTCATAGCATTTTTGGCGAGGCGGCTTATGTTCCGCGCGGCTTATTTTCTGAAATTTACAGTAAGCAAGATTAACGTTTATCGACATTGTTATCTTTTTCGCCTACAAAATGAAACAAAAGTAGGACTGTAAGACAACAACCGCAATGTCGATGTATTATCGTGATATTCATAGAAATATTAACCTCAAGAGGACTTTCTTTAATGCTTATAATAAGCCAACCAGAAGTATACTCAATGCTTGACAAGCGTAGGAAATCTGCGTGTTAAATCCACAGCTTAAAATCGTCTTGCTCAATTTGGAAGCTATTAACACTGAGAGGAATGGACGGTTCTACTGGGGGCAATTTCTAGACGGGTTTAGGTGTTTAAACACCAAAAGGTAACTTGGTCAAATTGTTTTCAAACATCGTGCCGCGTGTGAAGGGATTACTGTATCCATTCTCACTTTCTTCTACTCAGACTCATCCTAAATCCTTAAAGTGTGAAGTTATAGGGTATTATTACAATTTGTAATATCATATAGATTATAACTGAACTGATATTGTCTAGTCTTCTTCCTTTCCAGAATTTAATTTGCTTTGTTTCACAAGTCTTTACTTTGGCACAAGTTTGTTGTCCCTCTCTACCCACAATGCTCATCTTTCTTACACTGTCACGTGTCAGCTACTGGAACCATGTTTCATGTTTACCAGGTTGCCGGGGAACATCCCCTTTTCCGCACAACCAAAACTCAAACCCCTCTAATGGCCCCGTGTTGACAGATGATGTCTGAACACATCAGAGACCTATACTCGCCTTTTCCCCGATTGCCAAATTTCCGTTAAGGTTTGGGGAAACATTATATAAAGATAACATTATGAACACTTTTCTTATGGGAATTGACATGAAATTCAAAATGTCTCGTTGCGTTTTCAAAATCTGCTGAGATATCTTTATGTCAAAAAGGAGTCAAGTGAGTTTAACCATGACAAGTTGACAAAGACCACTTACTTGAGATTTTGAGCTAGATGTGAGTTCGTGAGAGAAGAGGGTGTTGTTTAGGGTATCGGTAAAGATGATCCGGGTCGGTCTATCCAGCCTGTAAAAGAGACGACGTCGACATATAAATCACAATGACTAAAGGAGACTGTTGATCTTACATCAACATTTGTAATTTAATTTCATGGGTGTGACCATGACTAAAAGATAGTACGTCTTCAGCTCCCGTTAAGGGACCATGACAATTTACTGCAGGCTTAAGTTGGTATTATCTTCATGTGGAGTTCAAGTCCCTCTTGGTCTAATGCTGCAGGATCGTCACGCATCATTGAACATAGCCTTCAGACGTGTATGCGTAATCCATGCAACGGGCAGCTAAAATGCTTCTTTTTGAACTTGAACTGTATTTGAGTTTTGAAATTGGATTTATAAAACTATCCCGGTAAAGCGCAGTAGTCCCATTTGGCAGTGGTATCATAATGAGTCATAGATCTTATTGGCTAATCTTCTTTGGTGTGGAAAGCCATGTTTGAGGATTCTACACCTGCAACGTAATTCGCAATGACAATGTAAAATCTCTTTTAAACCTGTAAGCATTCTAAGGAAATGGAGCTGTTAACTCCGGCATGATATATCTATCATCGCCCATCCCTATCAGATATCATTTGAATCAAGATACGTGCTGACAAGATGCCAGCATATTAAAAAGAAACAAGATTCATTGGCCAGAGTGGGTATCGAAAAAGGTAATTTATTTCTTTAAAAAGTTTTATATGGTACAAGGGACCGTGAAATAAATGCTGGCATAATTGATAGCCTATCAATTCCTGAGCAAATATTAGAATTTGAAGCTACATGGTTTGTGTGTGATCTTAAAATAGCTTAAAATGTTCACGATCAATGTTCAAGTCTTAGTAATGGGTGGTATGTGATAGTTAGAGACTCCTCATCAATTTGCCAGTCATAGGTATGGGCGGTATGCGATAGGTGACATATATTGTAATGCGTAGTGCGGATGTAATAATTGTTGGCACGGGGATTCTCACATTGTATTGTTATGCGTATAACTTTTCGGGTGCCTTTTCTTTACTTTTTATTAGAGACGAACACGCCTATTTGCCAAATTGGGTAAATTTGATTAATATGCTCACTACATGTATGCAAACCGTGGGGAGAAGCAACTGAAGCAACTAGTAAAACCGGTGTTTTCTATAATGACCTATACTAATTCTAAATCACAATAAGATTAGAAAAATATATATTTACATATTGTTACATCTTTGAAGACCCCGCCCCAGGGTTTTGACCTACATAACTTTTATAGTTGACGGTGAAATACAAGTTGTTATCAAGCAGTTCAAATGTAGCTCGTGCCACAGCTCTCGTCTGTACGGACAGCAAGGTTCCCGTTATATAAGGCCACGTACACTAAAAACAGGAAGAGACAAACATCAAAATCAAATCAAGGGAAATTATTCGATATTGGTGCCAATTTAGCTGAATTATTATAGAATTGCAAAATTCACATGATAGTAAGTGTTCAGTCACAGGCCGGACATGCTTAAGATGCCAGTTAAAGAAGCAACTGAAAAGGCTGGCTTGTTCAATTCATTTGTGAAGAAAATTGTGCTTGTGCATGTAAGGACTGTTTATGTTGGATCCTTGTTGCTTAAATTGTACAAATGTAGTTCCTGGTTACATATATATCCAACATGGGATACAGAAAATTAACAGAACTGGCAACCTTCATGTTTGACCAAAAAGTCGATCCAAGCTGAACTTGAAAGATCATTGACACTTGTATTTAGCACCACTCCTCCCTAAAATACATGCCTCTGCCAAAATGTTTCCTTGAAATTTTGGTCAGATCGCACAAACAAGAAAATGAAAAGCATACAACAAATAAATAAATAAATACACACTGCACTTTTCCCACCCTCCCTCCTCATGTTCCATTAACTGACCTTCTCTTTGATCTTCTTCCGGTGTCTCGTCGGTGTCACCGTAAACTTCTGGTCGGAATTTGTCTGTTTCTGGTATGTAATTCGGCTCCTCTGTCCCTGAAATATTTAATTTACAAATATGAAAAGTTACGATATCTTTTTTGTAATTTAATTTCATTGGTATGACCATGATTAACAGATACACAATTCTTAATGTTTTTAAGAAGCGATCACTTTTTAAACACACACATTTCTTAATGTTTTTAAGAAGCGATCACTTTTTTAAAATTTATGTTTTTTAAGTTTACACCTAATATCCATCTGTTTATAAGAAACAAACATTATAGATTTGAAGAAGGGTTGTTTTCATTGTACCATGTTCATGCAGCTGGTTGCAAGCCAAAGTACAAGCATGCCGAAATAATGGTTTCATTGAATCGAACCACAAAATGACTTTAATATGTTTTGATTACAATATTGCGCTCGAGGCACAAGTGCCAAAAGTAAGTTAATAAACTACCAATTAAAAGATTAGAACCTTTAATGTGTGAATGATTAAATTAAGCGAAAGTTGAGCAACAATTACAAATTAGACTAGTTTCCGATACACTTCTATTCATCTTTAAAGATGCGGTTGCAACGATTATTGGTACCTTCGCATCTTTTCCTGTGTATGGTGTATATTCAATAATTAATTTTACCTTCCGAATACCTCACATATTTGCCGATCAATTTGGTAAACAAAACAGGGCTTAAAAACACCGCTTATCATAATATGACCGCAAGTCGATTTGTTGTTTCACTCAGTTAGAAGCATATAAGATAATTCCGTTTTAGGCTGATATGAAGAGTGGTTTCGTCGGACCACCATAGGGTGAAGACTCGACGCACGTGTCTTAAAATACTTTAAGGGTTAAGTGTGACTTAAGTTCATTGCAAGTTCATCACATTCCAGTTAAGTACTAACATTGATGATCAAAATCAGTAATTAATTGCAAGTTCATTTCAAAATAGTATCAGGTTTCAGTTCTGTCAAATAAAATATTAACGATATAATCGGAATGACGAGAAAAATGCGTAAATAAAAAGTGATCTTGGAAATTTCCCAGGCTTGTTTAGAAATTACAACTGGCAGTTATAGATGATGGAGATTTGATATAGCCTACGGGAATTCAGGAGGAGTTTTGGACAGACTTTTGACTTCAAACCCTCTCATTATGTTAAAATTACTACGCCTTTACGAAATATTGGAACTAGTTCAGCAACAGTGTACGGTACTACGGCAAATGTGTCACATCATCGCCGGCTGCTGAATCATGTTAGGGAAAATAGGACAGGCCCTCATTTCTAATGGGAACTTCCATTCTATCCAGACACCGGTAAACCCTTTATTTTCATACATGTTGTAAAACCTTACATAAACGTTTTCGAGACATCTGCATATCATTGTTCTCCTCTCAATAAAGTTATTCTTTTGAATCGTTACACATGTTGACTTTCTTGGCTTAGCTAGACACCAAGCACCAGAAGGCAGAACGCTATTAGCAGTCGGGCAATAATAACACGCTCATGGTGGCTTTCCGACTTTTACATTATTCTAAAATTCACGGATAATTTCTCTTCGATCCTATTGATATTTGAATCAAAACAAATTTGTACAGGTCATGCTATTTGTTACACTCCATTCAAATGGCGGTGAACCTACCACTAATATTTCCTCGAGCTAAGGCTAAACAAAATGCTTAAACAGTACGATACCTTCAAAATGTGTTTGCTAAACAGTTCATTGCGCGGTTACAATCCAAACATGCAAGCATGACGATCACGCACCATCACGTAAATAGAACAATTTGTCATCGGGGATACTTTTCTTCAAATGTCATTTTCACTGTTTAAACCTAATTTTGAAACTTATCTTAACTACTTTTATAAAATGTTTTAGTCTGAACCTTTGGCCTAGTTTTAGACTAACAACTTCCGCCAAGGAAATTTTATCCTGTCACGAGAATACTAACGACTCCACTAAATGTGGCATTCATCAGGGGTGTGCTTCAGGAGCATATCTGGTTATTCTATTCAACAATATTCTAGGTATTCATTACACTGGTCATTTCGACGATGATAAAACCATTTAAACCTTTCTTCTTTTGAACAAACATGCAAAAGAAAGTAAGAAACATACAATCTATAATGATTGTCCTTAATATTGATTCGCTTCAGAATATAGATCTTGTCCCACTTCAAGTGGCAAATTTATATCAAAATTCATTTTTGGTAATATTTTTAAAGACTGAGAAAATCAACCATTCAACTATTTTAGCATATATAGCAAGGCAATATTCAATATTAAAATTTAACATTGAAATAATAAAGTTATTAGCTGTTATTCATATCCTCGATATTTGATCTGATTTGTGACAAGGACGCACAGCCTACATTTAGAACCATCTTGCATTTATCTGCCTTATTTATAACACAACAAAACCCAACAGTATTATATCGGTTACCAAATCAACGCTACAACATAAACTGATTTAAAAGCGACAAAACGACGACTTCTGGTAAAATGTTGGTTATCATCAAGTTCGGTTATTGGATACACGAAGGAGATTCACTAGTCATCATTAGACACATATGACTCCCGTTTCCGACTCCTTTAATAGTCATCAGATTTGCTGAGAGCAACAAATATGACTTAATGTCCCCAATATGAGGCTTCACAGTAACTGTATATGGTAACGATTCAATATTCTCACAAAATATTTGAAGCTTACCACATGTTGGACGATAAGACAATTATAAAGTTACTGCATGCATAGTAACAACAAATAAAAAGGGACATGGATATTCTTCTGAAAAGTGTTCGAAATTTACCTTGGGTAAGACAAGTCTTGCAGCAGTTTCCCGGCAGAAGCACTGCCCTTGATCCACCCTCACATTGTAACTCCTTTTCGCTGTTATTTTTGACGTTACGGCACCGGATTTTACCAACTCCTTTTCCATTTTCAACAGCCTAAAATAACAAAAACAAACAAAATATTTTCATGATATTAGGAAAAAAATGATATCGTGCATTTGAAGAACTGCAGACCTATCATAATAGTTGGTACTTACTGCGTTTCTGATTTACAGCGGCAATATACGCACAGGTTAACATTATCGTAAAGTCAATGGTTGACCAAAAAGATACAAACATATATCGAATTCATGCATCGTATCAACACTTAAATCAGTGCGTGTGAATGACCTTAATAAACAAAGCGAATTGATCCAAGCGCACACTACTTGGTGGTTTTCATGTGCACTGATTCAAATGTTGACATCATGTACGATGATTGCATCTCGTTGTATCTTGATTGGTGTCAGCCAACTTTGGAACGACAAAAAGAATAAGATTACATGTTTGAACATGTATTAATTGTAAGCAAATCATTTTACATAAATGTTTTACGTGACTAAATGATATTTGAAGTTAAACGCATACAAACTTTGAACTCTTTTTGTTGTAGAACGTTTAGACAAATAAATTCATAATTGAGTTTTTACAGATGTTTGCTGAAATACAACGAAAAACTTCATTTCGCAACACGTAGCGTTTAACATAGCAGCTGTCTAAAATGTCTTATAGATTGTTATTAGTGATGAACCTTTTCAGAGACTTCAAATTTTAAGTGTCGAAAATAAGATATATTTTGAATTAGTCTTTTCGACTTAGAAATAAGCCTAATAATGATTCAAAATGTGATTTTAAAGGTGTAGGTTCCTATTTTAACATTGTGTATAATCTCCGTGAATAGATGCTTTTTTGTAGGATTGTAACAATCATGGTTCACTTTTTGTTACGTGATCAAGCCATCAGCCAAGATGGCGAAAGCTAAAGAATGTGAGTGAATTCTTATTGGATTTGCCAAACAAAAAGTATAACCATGTGTATAATCTGTTTTAACTGATTGACCTTGACCTCTGAAATGCCTTTTGGGTGTTTTCCCCCTCAGTTTGCTTCTTGATTCTTCTTTAGAGGCAAAGTAAAGTATGCACCCCTGGGGATGAGGCTGTTATGAAAATACATAAGAAATGGAAAATAGGTATACCAATCAACTTTACACTTTTTACTATATCTCAAAAACTATTTGGAATTTGGAGATGAAATTTTGGATTTATAATCAGAAAAATATGGGCTTTCATTTGACATCAAAAACTGCAATACTTCCGGTTGAGCCCTGGGGATGAGAATGTGATCAGAACCTACACCTTTAAAACCAAAAGGTTTTATGTTTAATCTAAAACGTCAGTAATGGTCTTTTCAAAGTTTTGTCACTGAAATGTAGAGTGGAATGATGGTTTTTGGAGATTTATATCATAGTTCCTTTTGAATCAAAAAGCTCATTTGCACTGAATGACCCCTTTCTTGATATAAATCCTATATTAAGTGCCGTTACTTTGCCGCAGTTTTCGATACACATCCGCCTCTTTCGAATTCGAGTGCCCCCGGGATGTAACTACAAAATTGCTCAGCCCTGTACTCAACTACGGACCTGCTTTAGCAATGCGTGTTTTGCTTTATCTCATTTGAATCCAACCCTATCCGACAGTTCTTTGAGGAAAATAAATTAAACTGCACACAGGGAGTCAACACACAAACAATCGCAAATATCATTTCAGCAGGACGGACTTATTGTCAGAATTTTATTCAATGTATAGAACAGTAACATACATAAATATAGACATATATATAATTTCAATGAAAATAACAATATAGAACATAACCTTTTGAGCCATCCAATCATTCAAAATATATTTATTTGAGTTCCAATAATGGTTATATCGTCCAGAGATAAGGTATCTATATCCATGATGGACAAAATTCAATAATAGTTTAAGGTTGGGGTAGACCTTTAAATTGCATAAACTTTTTTGTACTCTAACTCTCAAAGTAATTGCATAAATTATATAAAGTATAGATTTTTAGAAAAGCGTTTTTACCTTGATCATGATGATGATATCAGCTTTTGACCAAACATGTCAATTTTGGCAGAAAATGCCAAAACTCGTATTTTTGGCCCCAAAAAATTTCTGGAAAGCTTATATAAAATTTGGAATTGTGAAACTTCAAACTTTTTTGCTTTCTGGAATCTAGAAACAAATGTCAAGGAAAGGTTTTCTCAAATTGTAGATTTTTATTTTGGTATTTTTTTTATATGCCAAAAATAGGTCAAATAATGTAAAAAAATCCCACCGCTGCCATGATTGTCTATATTTTTGCCAATTTTTCAAAAAACAAGTTAAAAATAAAAACAAACCTTCCTACACATTCCTACTAAATTCCAAAAAGCAAGAAAGTTCAAAATTTCACGAATGCAAATTTTAATTAGGCTTTCCAGAAATTTTGGGTCAACAATTTTGCCAAAGTCGTCATTTTTGGTCAAAAACCAGTATCACCAATATGTTCAGGGTAAAAATCCAATTCTAAAAATGTATACCTTTATATGGTTTATGCAAGCAGTTTGAGAGTTAGAGTACAAAACCAGTTAATGCTAGTTGAAGGTCTACCCCAGCCTTAAATGGACGATATTGAAAACTGGTTGAAGCACTCGTTTATTCAACATGCTACATTGTATTTGAAAAAACAGACCAACAATCTTCAATAGGTATCCCAACCCCATGTTGGACTCCCCGAGATCGTGAGTCCAACCTCATGTTAGACTCACAATCTTGGGGAATCATTCGCAATCAAGTTAACTGGTTGTAACATATCAGGTCCAATTTCTGATTCAAAGCAAAGATGTCTCTCTTTAACGTGGAATAGCATAATTGCGCATCTATGTTAACGTTAATGCTTTAGAGGTTGTGTGCGACCTTGAGATGTATGCAATCGTGAAACAAATTTCCCATTGACATATCTGGTTTTATGCAAAAACATGTCAAGATCGAACGCAACACGCGCATGATTTGTATTTCAAATTTGTGGAAGTATATGATATTTTGAACTTGTCATAAGGAAATAAATAAGAAAAACCTGACCTCCAAAATTGATAAAATGGATGAAT
>JXSR01S002263.1:14535-28140 GCA_000969725.1 Ophiothrix spiculata
GTATTTACCAACTTCATCACAGCACTACCAATACCCACAAAGGTAACTATTGCCTCTACTATCACCGAGTGCTGGGCAGCATCCTGGAACATTCTTGAAATTGACATTTTGAAACTGTGATTTTTTGACAAGATACTAAGATATGGTAAAGGATAGATATGAAGGCGGTGATTGGCATTACGCATCCCAAGAAAGAAATAACCTTAATACGAGTACACGGCAACTTTTGCCGAATCCAGACGTTAGTATTCTGTCAGGTTTCAGTGGCATATTTTGACACTCACGATATATTTTCAGTGCATGCTGTATACAATATAAAAAGCTACCACTTCATTACATTACATTACATTACATTACATTACATTACATTACATTACATTACATTACATTACATTACATGGAAATGAGAGAAAAGTTTAATGATAGAGAGATTTCAAGTCTGGTCAGATTACATTACATTACATTACATTACATTACATGGAAATGAGAGAAAAGTTTAATGATAGAGAGATTTCAAGTCTGGTCAGATTCATATTTTGACACTCACGATATATTTTCAGTGCATGCTGTATACAATATAAAAAGCTACCACTTCATTACATACCATTACATTACATTACATTACATTACATTACATGGACATGAGAGAAAAGCTTAAAGAGAGATTTCAAGTCCGGTCAGAGTCATAACAATAAGACAGATGCTATTCCTGATAGCTCAACACAATTTGTGGAATTAAATTGTAATCTTGACAAAATCTTTATAGCTTTCCTGGATAAAGATAGTACTTAGTACCGCATGTTACAGCTTATTTTTAGAAACCTATAGAAGCTCTAATATACAAAGAGTTTAAATGCGCAACTACTTCTTTTTCTCTATATTTCACATTTTCACATCACATGTTTCATAGTTTGTGGAAAAATAACCATATTCTCTAACATTCAGTCGGGGCCACTCGTACGATCGAGCGTGACCGCTGCTTTGAGCGATCACGCTCGATACAGCGATGTATTCATGCTACATGAGGCGAGATGTCAATAACGCAAACATCTGGTCAACATTTCGCTTCACTACACTGTGTAGTAAGTGTCTGTAAGTTGTTAAAATTTTGACCGGGTCAGAAAAAAATTCAGCGAGGAATTCACTTTTAGTAACGGTAAATCTGGAATGGTACGTCGCGAGTACGCCATATTGAGGGTACTCGCTCGATTGAGCGATATCAACGTGACTTCTATAATATTATATCATGTGTTATTAATGTATATATATACAAACTGTTGACAATTAAGTCTAAATGCACTGCTATCAAAAAAATACCGTAAAGAGCCATTACATTTTTCCAGTTTCTGTTAGCTTCATCATGACAATGTGGATGATAAATTGTGACAAATTATTATAAATTCTGATTTAAGACGAATGTAACTTGCATTTTAGCATTTTCTTAGCTATTGTTGTTGGATTTAATTCGTGAACGCGTATTGAGAGCCTTGTGCGTAACGCGAACTAAAAAACCTTGAAAATATACGCTTGCGTCAGGGACCACTGCGTACTTGCTATAAACACGTGTTCACGAATTAAATCCAACAACTATAATAATATATGTTGCGTTTGTGGTAAATGCCTTGTTTTGAAGTAAAATATATTAACGTACCATATACTGACACTCTGGCACTCTACGGTATTACATTTTTGCAGAAACTTTTAACAATTGGAAACAACACTCTAGAATTTTTTCTGGGTTAATCGCACTCGTATCATTTTATACTGTAAATATTAAGATTTGATGAATGTCAGCAATGGAAATTCTGCTTGAAGCAAATGCCCACTTTTAATAACTTCCATTGCTTATACTAGTAGTGGGGCATTAGAAATAATATCTACTATAATATTCCTTACTGTTGTTTATTTAGTCTGTACCTCCCGGATGTACGTCTTCCTCAGCTTCCTCATGCAACCTCAGAACTGCTACTTCTCCTGCCGCTTCCAGCACCTCATAGTACAGCTTCAAGTAGTCTAGACTTATTTCCAGTTCTTGAAGTCCTGCCTCCTTAATTTGAATTTCATCTTTTATTTCATCTTGTTCGCTACATTTTCTCAATGGTCCCGCTCTGCCTTTGTTATGTACAATGTTTTCCTGAATAAGCAACTCTCAATGAGATCATCCTTGTACTGTTGGTAACAATTGTTTTAATTGTTTCAAGCATATTCGGCAAGACGTAGTCTAAGTTTCTTTCACCAGTTATACTTGTCATCGTTCTTGCTTGGAGCGGTGATTCCAACAGTCCCGAATCACGGATTTCCCAACGAAACATCGTTTCTTCATGTGAGCTTTACTGCAGCTTGTCGAGTTGATTCCTCCAGAGTTGAGATACTTCGCTTTCATGTTTAAAAGTTCTTCTGCCTTACGACATACTCTGATCCAGGTGTTTGAAGTTACTGCACCAGGAGGAAGCAATGATTTGACGACTCTGTTGACCTCTTCGAGAATAAAGTTTGCTCCCTGCCCTTTATTGTCTGCGCCGGAAACAGAAAACATCTCATGCTCTCCCATTTCTTCTTTAAGTTCATCTGGACATTGCACCCTGTCCATCATGTCTCTAATGTAAAGTTCTCTGTAACATGGGTGATTCCGCTCGTAAAATAATGGCGCAAAGGCGGCTCTTGCCGCCATGGTGTGTTTGTGGTTGTTCTTCATGACACTCTTGGTATACAGACTAAATGCGAGGAGAAAGGTTAAGCCATAAAAATGAATAATTGGGATCGTTTACAGTATTCAGCCACTGAAAGTATGTTTTCACAACTGTGCCACCCATAAGTGTCGGTATTTTACCGAATGCTAAAACTTGAAAAATATATTTACTGTCAAGTATGGAGGTTAACCAAACAAGATGATGAATAACAATTATATCCCTATACTATCGCTCAATAGAGCTGTATGCTATATCCAGCGTGTTTCAGAGTCGCTCAATTAAGCGTATTGCTGAATGTAGCAGTACGCTCGATCGAGCGAGTGGCCCCGACTGCATTGCGATGTGTGTAGTTTACTTACTTATTTATTTTAACAGGATTAGGTCGAAATTAGTTCATTTTCCCGAATCCCGGCCCTTATTCCTGTGTATACGGTCTTACTACACTGTACTCCTGTATTAACTTTACTTACGTGTCTTTTATAGTAAATCATGATCCACAAAGTGTTAACCGTCAAAGGGTGATTAAAACTCTACCCATAACACACAGCAACATCAGTAAACCCAATGGAATGTTCACCAAGGTCACTCCACTACTCATTCATTTGTGTTGTAAACATTTTGAATTTACTCTCTTTCAAACTGTATTTTGGGAATGAAAACTCTGTCCATCTGAGATTTTTTTACATTGATGTCAAGCTGTGATAATCCCGTTTCTGAAGGTCTTTTTCATTCACATTTCGACAGTGTAATACATTTTCTATAGCCAGTTTTATCATGTAAGTCTCTGGCAGTTGGTTCACTCAGTGTGTTGTTTATAAGCTGTGGAAATAGCATTTTGAATTGAATGATGGGAAACACATAAAACACCCTCTGATTAACTGTAAACCGAGTGCTTCTGTTTGTAATTTCTAACAGTTAAGCACTGGATGTACTAACAGTTAAGCACTGGATTGAAACAGGAAAAGGATATTTGTTCATGATCTTCTTTTAAATGACGCATTTTTAATCAACATACCAATTTCACTAGCTTCATTATAGTTGTTCAAAACACCACTGCTTTTTGGCTCCACAATACAATATATAGATCTAAGGCGATGTACATAGTTGAACAACACGGGCATTTTCAAGTCAATTGATTATTCATTATTGCTACTAAATATAGAAAGGTAAAGAGGAATACTAAGAAAATGATCAATGGTGAGTTTGACAAAGAAAGTAAGCCTTGCAAGTCAGCTCCTCGTTTAAAACCAATACGTCAGATTTAGATATATCAGGTCAAGAAGATCCTCAGCCTTGCCAGAAAAGTGAGGCATTCGTTAAAACGGCGATATTTACCATGGACCGTTTTTGTACGAATTGTAAAGTCTCTGTCAGACATCAAGCAAAACGTACGAATAACGTACAAAAGTTTCACATATCGAGCGTGTGCTAAACGGACGCCACCACCGTATGAATGACGAATTAAACGTATTCATAACGGACATACCGTATGGATAACGTATTGAACGTACGTGTAACGAACACATGACGAACAACAATGCATAAAACAGAAACTATATAGTGGGATAAAGTAAGTTAGGCGTACGTTTTGACAGAGCTTAAATAGTATACCGATTTGTAAACAAACATGATGTATGATTAAAATTGTTTTGCTTAGAAAAAAGAGAAACAAAACAAAACAAAACAAAAATAAAACAAATAAACAAAAAAACTCTATCGTCAGAGAAACTGCTTCATTAAAATTCAACTTTTTTATAAACAATTTTTTTTATTTCAGTTTTATTAAAATTCGATAAGCAGGTAACCAGGTTTTTCGACCGAGGGACTATATTTTTACAAAAATCCTTTTTGAATCAAAGACTTTCGAAAAAATAATCTTTCGAAAACAAGAAGTTGTCCTTCATTGTGTATTTACCATTCAAGTCTCCTTTCAGACACTTCAGTGTTTCCATTTCAAAGAAGCAATACATTGACCTTTTGGTTGTTTTGATTTTGGAGCTTGTAATCAGATATCGACATGACTGCTTTGGATATGTACATGGTGTGATCTGATCTTCTATGGCCTATTTTAACTGATTGAGTTTACAGGTTTCAATACTGGGAATGGAAGTTTAAACGTTTAAATTTTCCTGAAGTCAAGTTACGGTCCGTCAAAGTTTGTCAGGGAGTAAAAAGTATAACTGTATTAAACTGAGATAAACGCGTTTTAAGAATTCAGTAAGTTCAATATTTTCTGTTGATTGTCTTACAAATATGCAGATTTATTTAATATTTCCTATCATATTCTTGAAATAAAACTTTGCTGGTATTTTGTAGTAAGCAAGAAATTCATTTCATAGCAAAGAGGAAAGATGCAAGCTTTAGTGTCACAACTTGAGTAGAAAATTAAGAATTCAAGCAAAATAATACAAGGCATAGAGTGAATAGGGAATAGATAAACAGACACTGAAAACGTCAAAACCAAAATACTCACAGTGACTTTAAATTAGTTTTAAACGTTTGACTTTTTCAATATTACAGAATATTAGAAATGCAAGAATGAATAATACAACGCCTGGCGAAGTAAAATTAAGTTGACTTTCAGATTCAGTTCGAACGCTTTAGTGCTTGCTCATAGCATCCCTTTGTTTATGTATGGATTACAAATCAAACAAATAAAAATACCAGATTATTGTCATCCCAGAAGATTTAACGAATACTTGATATAACCTTGACTCAATAAGAAGCCTGTAACCTCAAGTTGTACAAAATATCGTATTTACATTACCATTTGTAAGGTAACAAAAATCAATCAGAGCCCCGCAACATTTTAGTTCAATCTATATCATTCCCCCTGAAGACACTTCTCTGTTTTGTTTAAGTAGCTATATTAAACGCTAGTAAGTATGATAAGAGTCAACAAGACTAAATGTTCAAGGTTATTGCTGATGTTGTAGTCACATGACATTACATGTTCCTTGCCTTAAACTTTTGTACCACTAATTTTGACATTTCACTGGTAATAAATCATCCAACATTTAGCCCACCCGCTACTATGTGGTCTACTTTGAGGGTTGTGAAGGACACAATGATACCCTCAAGGCATATTCCTGTCATCAAGGCATGAAAAATGGTAACTTAGGGGGTTGTGGACTAAATATTGAATGATTTATTACCGGTGAAATGTCAAAATCAACGGTACAAAAGTTTAAGGCAAGTAACGTGTAATGAAGCAAAAATGTGGCAGTTGATTATTTCTCTTAAGCTGTGAAGCAGACTAGTCGATCGCAAGTTTTCTTTAATCACAAGATGATTGTGATTGTTCGGTAAATGCGCGAACCTCGCCAAAAATGTAATTTGTGTTTGTATTTATGAAAAGAAAGGATATGAGGTCGATATTCGCGACATTTGGCGACATACTATATTAAAGTTGTGTCTTATTGATGCTTCAGCGTTAGACTTTTTCCATCCTAATCCAAGGTACTTCAGGACTTGTATTTAGGGTGTGTCCGCTAAGGAGATAGATGGATTATTAGATTTTGTTAAAAAATATGAAATAGAACTTCCAAATTGTGTAGATTTGAGTGCGTTTTATAATAAGTGTTGAAGCAATTAATTTATTTAAAGCATCGTAATAAAACTCAATCTGACTTTCAGCTGCACCACGTGTTCTTTCACAAAAGCATTCTTTATCGTATTTTATTCATGTGGAATTCAACGAATAATGCATGTTTTTGTTTGTTTTAGGTCAAAAATAAAAGTATAAAACAGCTAAGCACGGGACTTAATGACAAAGAACTTAATATTCTTAGCTCAGGAAAAGAGTTTATAATTACATTTGATTTGATTTTTAGCTGTACACTCTAAAAAAGTTGGGTTAAAAAGGGAACATGGTTGGCAGGTTGGGTTAAAGTTTACACAATATTGGTTTATTTTGTACATAATTTGGGGTAAATGGTGCACGTTTTACCCAATATTGTGTCAAATGTTATCCAACATTGTGTCAAATTTTACCCAAACTGCCAACCATGTTCCCTTTTTAACCCAATTTTTTTAGAGTGTACCAAGCACTCAGCCAAACAATAATGTAACTTTTCCACATGATTTCTCTCGAGACACAATATTGTCTTACATATTTACATCCCGGATTTACATACCAATGTTTTAGCATAGATTCTACACATTTCTCTTAAGTGTCTAAAAGTTAAAATATATCCTTTCATCGCTGACATGATTCAGTTCAAAGACGTTCAAGTTTACAGTCGATTTTTAACATAACATGTTGATTTTGGTTATTGCGTTTAATGCTAGGAAATGAATGAATACAATATAGGCCTACTTCGTCATTTTTGTAGTCATTTTCATTCAGAAATTTTCTCATAGTGTTACATTTTCACCACTATGTTAAATTCTCATTCGGAATGAACATTTTCATTTTCATTTTTTCTAATGGTGTAAAATTTTTGCCATGAAGTAATATGTTTGACTATTTATCAAAATGTTTATGATGGTGAAATATTTTTCGCATCACGGAACATTTTGCAATGATTACTCATCTGTAGCATTTTGATAATTCATAGCACATTACTTTCTTTGGTAATCGTTGTTTTCAAACAGTACCATAACTACCTTGCTCTTTTCAATATAATCTGAAATCTGCCCTTGAGGTACTGTGGATTTTATTCTGTTAAAAAGATATGCCGACTTTATAGCGGAATTTTTGTCACTGTCTTGATTTTTAATCATTCTAATTGTAGTTTTAGCGGATTATTTTGATCGATAATATCGCCTGAGAACTCGAGGTCAATATGCATTCAGCTGTCTGGTTTTTAAAAATGATAAAAATAACAAACTATATATGGCGCTTTAGGTAATTGCATTTCATCATCTTTTAAACCCAAAACAGCGTGATTCAGTTCAGTAGATTATCCCAATAACAAGGATAGTACAATAGCTATAGATTATTTATACATTGTTGACTTTGATCCCGCAAACTATATTATTATCATGACTAGCGAGGAGTTATTTCGACGAATCAATACAACTCAATGTCAATCAATCGAGTAGGAAACAGAGGAAATATAGTTTTCAAGGTAAACTATTCAAGGTGAAGAAAACAGAAATTTAGATTAGCTTCAAATAAATTTAACATGTTTGTAGTAGGTAAAATGAAATAAATTTGGCTTTCAAGTCGAAACTTGAATGTGTGCTCTTGGCATATTAATCTTGACAAGTAAATATACCAGTATATCGCGATCTACGGAAGACTTTAATTAATATAAACGCAATAATGCCTTGAAGCTGTCTAGGTCTTACAGTAAAAGGTATGCCTTATTTTAAAATCTATTCATGCTATTTGAGCCCTCAAATAATTTACTTAATGCTTTTGTTATGTTAAAGTAATTTATTAATCGCAAACAAAGGTGTTTATGGCGTGAAAGCGCTCGTACATGTTGCCCCCTTGGGCTCCGCCTTTCTTAGACCTAGTTAAATGGAATACAACATGAAATAAAGAAAGTAAATGAAAATACTGGGGATTTATAGTGCCCTATATCACCAGATTTTGTAATTCCGCGCGGCCACTTCACACTTTACAGATGTTCGCTGACCATTGTGGCCCAAGTAAGCTCTATTACACACCAAGCACCATTATTTACGTTCTGCGGCAACAGCTAGGAGCACTGAACCATGATCAGCCACCATATGCACCATCGCTTCCCGGATCAGTTCCCCAAGTTTCGTACGGGTTTCCAACAGTTAGATACGTGTCCAGGGAATTTCATGCACACTGAACTTTTGGCACCAGGGGGATTGGAACTCTGGACCTTCCGCATCGCCAATGATCGCCTTACCGTTGAGCTAACTTGACGTTGGGCTCTCCTTTAACATGTTTACAGAATTAATTTCTTGTCACGATTAAGTCAAAATGTAGGCACCAAATGAAAAAAATCAGCTATGTGTACGTTTGTCTTATAGACACACAGATTGCTAATTTTTTATGACGTAGTTTTAAGGCTACTGTTCTTTTCCGCAAGCGAGACGGCGGAATGTCATGTTTACTGCAAGTTTTTTTCTACTTACACATGTTAGAATATTACAATTTTGGCGTACATATAGATCAGAGTTTCTATATAGTTTATACATGAATCTTTACTAATGATTTCACGTCAGTGATCAAGTTTAAAATGACGCCAACAAACCACTTTGAAAAAGTTGACGCCTTTTTGGCCGAAACCTCATAATTTCATAATGTTCGGATAATTCGACATATTTTCTTGAGCAGATGGAGGATATTTACCCTTAAAAGGCTTTAAAAAGCCACGTCATAAAAACATGGGTGAACCTTTCTCGATTGTACTATTGTTTCAAATGACAACCTAGATTAATTTTGAAAACGTCACTTGTCACATGACATTAATTGCTAAATGTGAATGAAACTGTTTTAAGTAAACATGAAGTGAAGCAAATAGAGTGGAGCTCAAAATATGATTTCTGTCCAGGGCAATTTAACTCTATCTGTGAGGAAATATTTTTGAAAAATTCGTTCAGGATTACAGTTTTCATTTACCTCCAATACCATTAATTTTGATAAAAGCTAAGACATTTGCTGTTTGAAAAACAGGGTTTTGTTCAAAATCATGTAACATTTAAACAAGTAGTTTCACAACATCAAAGCAAAACAAAGAACACAGATCTTAACCAAACAAGATGTGTGATGTTCATTTTCACGATTTTCTATTTGGGAAAAATATATTTGCATAAAATGTTTTATTTATAATCATTGATGACAAGAGAGTTTATCTTAAGGTGTTTTGTTAAACGTTTTTGAAATAGAAGTGTTCTAACAACCTCGAGTAGTTTCTTTAACATTTTAAATGATCTCCGTGTTATTTAAATATCCCCATATCCTGCTGTTGAACGTCAAAAGCAGCATTTAATCCTCTTCGTCAGACGTGACTTGGATTAGTTGATTGCTGCATGAGTTACACATATTCCAGAATCCAAGTTTTTATTTTTAAAGCTTGTACCTTCCAAAGACAATGAATAATTCCTGTTATTAAGAATGTTTAGAATAATGCCAATTTACTGTAAAACTTTTGTTGTTATTGTTTCGACGATAGTATTGTTCAATATGGGAAGGCTACGACTTACTTTTATTTATTTTAGTGTTCAGAACAATTAGTGGAATTTATCTCGAACTCAAGTGTAAACACGAATCTTAATAAAGCAACTAATTTTGTTAGCAAAGCTTCAGAGATATTGATTCAGGTATCTAAGAAAACCCATGTGTAAATATATTCAGTGTGCTTCTTCACGATCTCGCATCCTCTCTAAGGTTATTGCGAGAAAAACCAATAATCATTCAGGCTAAAATAGGTCATTTGAGGACGGGTTCAGGAAGAAGCGTGTTTTTTTTATGAAAAAAGAAACCATGGTGTAATTCCACGAAGCTTTTCAAAGTAAATTTCATTTGAAAATTTAAAGTTTAATGTTGTCTACTCTTCGGCGAAGTCAATCTTAGACAAGTTTAAAATGTTACTATAGTGCAGTGCAAAGTAGATCTATAAAAAGGATCCATGTTCTTTTGACATTTCCTGTTCAAAACATAAACATTTCAATAATTGTTTGTAATATTGATCCCTGTCCTCCTGAGCTATTTTTTGTAACACGAAATATGAAGGAGGAGGGGGTTCAACCCCTTAATAATTTGAAACGGAACCCCCTTCTTAGTTCTGCTATGAATAGATAGGTGTGATCCTCCCCTATCCAACGATACCAAGATCATTAAAATCGGACAAGGCGTTACGTAATTATGGCGTCATAAAGTACTTTCGGATCGGAAAATTAGGTAAAATGGCCATAATTGCAAAAATGGGCACCAAATCGAAATTTTGCTTGAAGTTTAAGTATCGGATTTGTCTATTAAGTTTGAGCAGCATGCATACATTTTTTAAAATGGCGACTTAAAAATTCCCGGGATTTCACTCCTCTCCCTACACCCAATCTTTGATGGCGTACCCTAACCGCACCTTATATCGTACTCCCTAATTTTGTCATTAAAATGACCGCAAATGATGTAAAAGAGATTATCCAAATGCTTGAGGTCGGTTGCTTTTGCGTTTTTATGCAGAGGGATAAAACCTTTTTGATGCAGCACCCTCCCCCCTTCGGAGGCCGAGGGTTAAATAACCGATTCATTGATTTTGATCTTACTTTATTTACTGTGAAAAAATAAATACCTTTATTTTATATAAACAATAAGATAAACGAATATGAAACGTATCTGATAAGAATGAAATAAATTAATTATTTACTAACCCTAATAGTGCATATGCATTATATTCAAAGGACGGCTCCATGATGTGAAAGACAGAATAATTGAAAGAATTTTCGATTTTAGATGCAAGAGGAAACCGAAGTGCTCGGAGAAAACCTACGAGGATGAGCATGGATCGACAACCAAATTCACTAACAACCTAGGTCCGACCTAGGATCGAACCCTGGGCCGCAGTGGTGAAAGGCGAGGGAAGAACCCTTTACCAAAGCAGCCCCGCCCCCACCCTGAAGATTTTATACATCATTTGAACACAGTTACTCTGGTATTCCGAACCAATCTTATCTATATCTTAGTAGTTTATGGTCAAGATGAGGAGTATGGAATTAAAAATGGTAATCTAAATTTTTATTGTTAGCAACATAAAGTTTTCGTTAAGCACTGGACTGTAAAATTTAGTGTAAAAAATTGTTGTTTCCATAGAATTCTTTATGTAATTATTGCCTTGGTACGCCACTTGACGTCACATGACAGTAGGCCTATTACTTTTGAATAATATCCGACATTTATGCGCGCTATTCAACGAAGTACCATAGCGCTTGACATTATTACGCTGTTATTAGGAAATCATCATAATCATTTCACCTCAACTAGATCGCAATCTTATGACGCAGGCATATCGGAATTTAAATTGTAATATTTCCCTAACAGCTCCCCAATGCGCTTGGGTCGACGAAGCAATCGAGATTAAATGTCTTGCCCAAGGACATTACCCGTTGGCCGAAGCGGGGCTCGAACTTGCGATCTCACGATTCGAAGTCCTGCGCTTTTCCACTAGACCACACGAGCTCCCAAACTGACCGACTGACTTGGAGAAACTGGGTTGCAAACATAAAACGAAGAGAGTGGAATCCAAAAATGAATGTATGCGAGGACATATCTATGAAAAACTAATTCAGGAAAACAATTTTCCAAATTGCCATGAAGAGATATTTAAAGAAAAAGGATTTTTCAAAGTGATGATGTCAAAGGTTTCCATGCAAAACATCAGTTATAATTGGTTTCAGTTTAGAACATGACGTTAGTCAAGTAATGCCAAGGTCCCAGGTTCGAATCATGAATGGTCAGTGGTTTTGTCACTGACTGTCATTTATGTTGTGTGATTGCCCAGTTTATTTCAAAAATCAGTGGATCTATAATCTGTTTATTACTCAATAATTATTATCCTTAGTTAGCGCATTAAACTTTTGGACCCCATATTCCACTTTAAAGACGTATAGAGTATGTGTTACATATCTTCCAATAATTTTCGAAGACGGTGCAATTTTTATTTTAAAAATACTTTTCAATATTCCGTGTTGCTTATTTTCGTATTAAATATTATTCTTAAGTTGGACTTGTAAAACATAATTGACCTATAATATTATTCTTAAGTGTAGTTTCTACAAGATTGTGACTACACTATTGACGTCACATTTGCGTCATATTTAGAATAAAAAATGTACTGACTTCTGTATCGTAGGACATAACATCAGTATCAACATATCTATGCGATATAATAAGAATATGCATTTATAATATGAACATAACAGACTGTGGGCACAGTTGTTTGCATTTAGGTATTTTGCTTTCGGACAATTTACTACAAATACCCTCAATTTTGATCAAAACTAAGACATTAGTTATTTGGATAAAAATGCAAATCAAACCAAGGACCATGACATTTCATTAAGTAACCTCAATGTATAAAAGCAAAACAAAGAGCATCGATCTAAGCACAAGATTTATGATTTTAACACTCAATTCCTTCTATTTTTGGAAAAATATATTTTCATAAACTTTTTATATTTATAATCAGTCATGACAAGAGAGTTTACCGTTAAGTGTTTTGTTAAACTTTGTTGAAATTGAAGTGTACTACAAACTCAAGTGGGTCTCTTTTAACATTTTGAGTGATCTCAATAATATTCAAATCCCCACCGGTCTTTTAATGTCAAAAGCTTCATATAAATCGCGTGCTGTAAACGTGACTAATTGGATTGAATGTCGGTATAACATACACATAATTCGGCGGAATAATGTAAGTTAATTTTGTTTTACTTTTAAAGACGATAAATAATTCTAGAAATAAAAAATGTTTAGAAAAATGAAACTTTATAGTTAAACGGTTATTTTCATGTGCCTTTGCCTAGACGATGGCATTGTTCATTACCTAATGGTAAGGCAACGACTTACCTTTATCTATTTTAGTTCAGAACAATGAGTAGAATTTATCTCGAACCCAAGTAACAAGATAAAACAACTATTTATGTCAGCAAGGCTTCACAGATACTGATTTAGGTATCTAAGAAAACCCATGTGTAAATATATTCAGTGTGCTTCTTCACGCTTTTGCATCGTTGCTAAGGTTATTACGAGAAAAACCAATAATCATTCAGGCTAAAATAGGTCATTTGAGGACGGGTTCATGATGAAGAAACGTTTTTAAATGAAAAAAGAAACAATGATGTAATTCCACGAAGCTTTTCAAACTAAAGTTCACTTGAAAATTTAAAGTTAATGTAGTCTGCTCTGCAACAAAGCCAACATGAGATACCGTACGTTTAATAAGTTAGATTAACTAGGTACCCGGGGCCCAGGTTCCTTTGATTGAACAGATTT
>JXSR01S002263.1:33572-50688 GCA_000969725.1 Ophiothrix spiculata
TGTATATAATACCTGTACACAACAAATACAAAGTACAGTAAGTTTTAAATGCATAAATTTACAGTCCAAACATTATAATTTCGAATCCTTTTGTGGAATTTAATAATTGAATACGCCAGTACAAGAAAACCCCAAGTCCAATAGCTCCCTTCTGTTAAGTTCTGTAAAATATAAATGCATACAAATCTCTGAAAATATTTTCAAATCACTAAAAAAACATTTCCATGCCCAAATCCCAGTCATAGTGTCACATTTGACCTTGTAGTTGACTTTCTTAGACATTGTTAGATAATTGTTCTATTATATAGTTGCAGAGGGGAGCTCATGGAGTTTGGGTTTGCTTGTAATGACTGTTTAAATATAGCAACTAAGTACTATAACAATTATCTAACAATGTCCAAAAAAGTCATCTACAAGGTCAAATTTATGATTAGGATATTGACATGGAAATGCTATTTTAGTGATGTGTAAGCATTTTCAGAGATTTGTATGCATTAATATTTTATAAGTATAAATAACAGAAGGGAGCTATTGGAGTTGGGTTTTTTCTTACACTGGCGTATTCAATTGATACCGTGATTTTTTCTTCCACATTCCTGTGAAAAAGGGTATCCTTAATTGAGATAAATCGATGAGAGAAATATTTATGAAAAGAGAATGATAAGCTAGTTGCTAAAAGGTTCATATCTTGATAGGAAACTCTTTAGCAGGTTTTGTTACATTTTCTGCACACAATAGTGTGGTATGATAATGATAAAGTATCAACTTTTCTTGCAGCAATTTACTTTTGTCGATTTCTACGTAAAAGTGTTGGTTTTTATCCCCTTTAAACTCTTGAAATTCGTGGTTTGTTAAAGTATGTCATTTACAACATCACCACTCTAAAAATTTTAATCGACAGGTTCTTACTTTCTGCTGGTTGTTTTATTACCCGACTTATAGTAAAAATATACAATGCCGTAAATTATAAAAAGTCAAAATCAACGATAAAAACTGTTCAAGCTTCCACTGATTGCTGATCACCAACATTTAACGATGGCAATGTTTGCATTGAGAGTGTAACAACCTCATATCAACCCAATCGAGTCTCTTTCGTAAATGTTTCACAATGAGATGCTTGACTTAGCGTTTCTGTAGAGCTCTTCAATCTCAGTCACGTTTCCCTCATAGATATGAAGATACAAGACGCAACTCTTGAAGTTCTTTACGAATAAATACTCCTGAAGGAAAAATGAAATGTCAAATGTATTATGTAATATTGTAATGGGACAGAATCACTTGAAAATAAGAAATCAATCATACTAAATTATATTAAACGTATATACTTCAGATAATGACTTCATTTGGATGATATATATAAAATGTCTTAAATGGGCTGCAAATCATCTAATTTAGTACATATGATAAAACATTTGTAAGTTAATTTAACTGATCAAGCATAAAAAACAATGTGTATGAATATATCCTACTTTTATTTAAATTCTACTCTTAACCGCTGTATAAACGTTATTAAAAGTAAGATTACTTGCGCTTGTGATTGGAAACATTTTGTAACCGTCTGTTCTGAAACATTTTGTAAACACTTTTACGTCATGTGCATACAAACATAAGCAATTGAACATGTCTTCTTGACTTGCTTGCTATGTATTAACACTTACTTGCATAAAGTGTTTTTGAATCCCGTTAGTGCACAAGGGGGGGGGGGGTTCCATATGGACCCTGGATTTTGATTGCTTTAAAAACAATGTTCTCCATATTATTTTTCTTTAAAACTGTACACAGTGATACACCAACTCAAAAAATTAAAAATCCGTCATTCCATTTCATATAGATAAACGTGATATACTTTCTCCACTCCCTATGCTTGATATTAATTAAATTCAGAATTCATATTGTATGCACCCAAATGCTTCCCTCGTCTTGATTGCGTCATTCTGATGTAAAACGGACACCAAATTCAAAATTATGTATATGCTCTGCACTTGACTTTTCTCCTTTTACGTCAATATTCTCCTCTAACATATTTTAAACATCAATATCAATCACATTTTTTAAACATTGTAAGGTTATATACTAGGTGTCTCAAAAATGTAGAGAAAGTATCGATTACACAAAATTGCCTACTTTGCACACGTTATTTTGTACCCATTTTGTAGACACTCATAAAAATTCATTATCACAGCAGGATATTTTCTGAGTTATCAACAGAGATAGGTACCAACGTCAAAAGCGCATTTATTCAAAAATTCAACAAAATAGTAAGCATAATCGTTAAATATAATTGAATTATGCCAACTTTTCCCATTTTTCCACTCACCGCGTAGACGAAGAATCAAACATTAAATTTTATTAAGGTTCATATTTTTTTTATGAATAATAGAAACCTCTTTTTCATATACGTATCACGCAAATGAGGTATATCTGCATTCCATGCATTCCAGAATGAGTTGATTACATTGAACCTGTCAATCAAACTGTGGCGCAAAAGTTAATGAATACTGAAATAACCATATTCAATTTATAAAAAAAAATATCATTTTCAAGGTTAATGATGATTCTTTAACAGTTTAATTATTGCAAACTTGATTAAATTGGCGAATACATATTGTTTCTATATATGTAAACCTCGAGACTTTGTACAAAACGATAAAAATCAGTGGAAACAATGGGATTGTTCAATCAAATGGGAATGTGCAATCAACAAAAGATTGCACATTAACACTAATCGAACAAAGTGTTTTGTTTGGTTTTGAATAGTTGAATTTGAATAATATTGGCATAGGTACAGGCTTGACATTAAATATGGAATATATTTTTTCTGTTGGTTTCCATCTGTTGGTTTCCATCTTGAATAATTCGCCATATCTCAGGACATGAAACCTCCAGCAATGTGTATTTCTTTATATTTATAGATATATAAACTTTAAACTAATACCCCTTTTGTGTTTACCTAGGTGACACAACAACCTCTAAAATTTTGGTCCAAACTCGTGCACCATAATACGGAAAGGAAATTTAATTTGCCGTAGTTTCTTTATTGCTTTACCTGGTGGGACACTTGAAATTTTACAAGGTTGTTTTACAAATTATGACTAAACAGTGTTTGCTATGTCGTCCATAATAAGCGTACGCGCATGGACTCTACATGCGGACATTCCACCCGTGATTGGAGAGTTCGGACAGTTATCACAGCCCAAGTATCAAGCACAGCCTAAAGTACATGGTGGTTTCATGTAACTTCTTGTTCATCGATGTGTTATTTCAGCCGAGAAGTCCTGAATAGAGATCATATATGAAGATCTTACAAATAGGGCAAGTGTCCAACACCATGATCTTTCATTAAACAAGCTCGTATTAAAAACATTTGTAAACACTCATTTTACTCAAAGTGGCGATCATGCTAGGAAACCCCTGGTGAAATATATCTTGATCAAATACATTTCCCAGCGACTCTTTGACTGGCCCACAAATTTCTTTCCATTTCGTGTCTCATCAATGAGACAACGTTGTCTTCAGAGCTTAGACTAAATTCGAAATATACTGCCAAGATGGACACATCAGAGCCACAGGTACAGAAAAAAAATTGAATTGCTTCTTTATTTTTATACCAATTCCAAGTGATGTTTATTCAGCATGGTATTTTATGAAGATTTTTGTCATTTGCCAACGGGAATATCCAAATATTGACTACATCAAAATATTTAACAACCACTTAAGTTGGAAAACGTTTCCTTTGTAGATAAAAAGCGATTAAACTTAGGACTTTTATATTCCCTTGTTATTCAATTTTCCCAAAATAGAAACTAATGAGTGTACAACACACGCCCACATCTTGTCTTGAAAAAGATGCATTTTTTCTTGCTTTGATGATTTGATATAGCTATGACCCGAATTTTGTTTGGAAACACAGGTTATTCAAATAGCTAATAATTGAGAGAATATTGATGAAGAGCAAATACTTTAGTTCAAATAACTGTGACAACAATCTTAAATTTCAGTATGTAGATATCTGTTCCATGATACAAATTCATTAATTTGAATACTATGTTTGACGTAACTTAGACGTCAAGTGATAATTATCAACTGCCATTCATACTCTCAGAGCAAATTGAAATTCAATTTATTTTTATCATAATTGATTATATACTCAAATATTAGAGAGAAAAATAAGTACCACGAATGTATAAATATAGTAAATATGACTGTTGTTAGCTCCCTGAAGAGAAGATATATATTTTTAAATAAACATTAACTGTCCTGTCCCTTCAAAAAACTTGTTTTCACTTCCCAGTATGAGTACATAGCGATAGATGCCATATTATAGACATGATTGTTTTGAAAACTATCATATCTATCATTATTCTTACAAATTATATAAGATATTGGTCTACAAGGACCACTTACATATTAATAGATAAGTAACTGATTTTATAGCATTAACCAAATGCTGTGTTAAGTTATGCTCCATAATGATAATTTAAATCATCTAAAATCTCTATAACATGTTGCAAATAGGGCTGTGGTGAACGTGGAATGGTCTCTGGCGGTATATGACATCTTCAAAACCTTTGAAGATGTCATATACCGCCGGTAACCATTCTGCGTTTACCACTACCCAAATTGTGTAAATTTAGGGGCGTTGCGTATCTCTCTATAACAGGTAAACATTCCACATGACCACCCGACTTGAGTAGTGAAGTGACCTTGACCAAGGCGGGGTAAAATCAAATTTGACCTGAAAGTCACGTTATGGTCCATTTGTGTTGTTGCCCCCTTAATACCAGTACAGCAAATTGATCACATTCGATGTTCCATTTCACACCCAACAAGATTACCTATCAATTATGACCAAAAGCAACATAAGTTTCCAGATATTTTCCTCATAAATTGACCTTTACATAAAAAAGTGGTAAAAATATTTTTATTCCAACCGTGGCAACAGTGTACGTGATATCCGCGATATCCAACATAGGGTATTTGCGAAACTGATTTTTGGTCAAAAATAGGGTCTATGGAAATGATTTTTTACCTGAAGTAATTTTGAGATAAACATCTTAGGGAGCGGAAGAGGAGCATTGAAACGGGGGTCTTGGGAGCGGCACATACCCATACCTTAAGTCAATGAAAGTGACCCCTCGGCTGATGTTAGTAAGAGGTTTCTACGGGCGCAAATCTTGGGATCTCGTTGGAGAGCACGTTGCACTTGGGCATTATTCAGCCTTCCAAATTGTCCTGAGCTCAGGTTTTTGCTTGTCCCCGAATCCAAGTATGCGCTTTTCATATTTCCTGGTGATAGTATGGCGGAATGGTGTACGTCTGTTTCTTGCTAAGAAAAATAGAAGTCACTGCAGCAAAAGTCCGCTAAAATTATGTGCTCAACCTCCTGTCTACTTTGAAAGGCAGCTACAGTATTGTAAAAATAAATTCCCCGTTTCTAAGAACAACAGCCGTAATGAATATTTTGTTCGAGATATCATGGATATGGTATACACAAACTGAATTTTCCTGAATACAGAGCTCCTAATTTACTTTCTAAAAATAACAGAAAATTTAGGTTTCATTAGACATTGGATGTCCGTTACAAATTATCCGCTTTAATAACAACAGCAACCTACAAGTACAACTTTTACTCTCTCTTACCCGATGAAGATAAATCACAGCTGAGATTATAAGTCTAGTAATCGTCTGCTTCGCAGCTTAATGATGGTTATAAAATACCTCATCTTACGTCATGTGACTCTAAACATCATCATGAATGGCCTTGAACAAATGCCTTGTTGACCCATACTTTCAATTATTTTTGCTACTTATAGGAAACGTATCTTCAGGCAACATTAAATAGATTGAACAAAAACTTATATGGAGCCAAGTGTTTTTGTTAAGGGGGGAAAGCTCGTTACTCAATTTTACATTTTTGCAATACCTTTTTACCATAACTTTTTAACAACGTGCTTAAATTTAATAAAAGTAGACATTTCCAGAAAGGAATTTTCACAAGGAACATGATGGTGATGTTGAATTTTACCAAAAATCATTTTTTTTGAGAAAATCACACACACACATTTTTTGACCATTTGGGCTTCCAGACAAGCTAAAAATAACAAATGTTAAAAAATGACTTCGGATTAGGACTTTTAATTTAAAACACCCAATCAGATGTTGCGTCATTTTTATTTTTTAGGATTTTGGCCAATTTTTTGATTTTCATGCCAAATAAGGTCAAAGATTCAATTTTTTCCAAAATTGTACTTATTCAATTGAACCAGTTGTAAATGCAGCAAACTTCATTCTGCGCTGCAGGTGAAAATGTATGCAAAGGTCGTAATAAGCCGAAATTGATTTTTTTTTGCAAAATTCACACTCTTCATGCTAATTCTGCAAAGTTTCATTGCAAGAAAATGATCGGATATATAATTTAAACTGGTTTAAATTGCCAGGAAGGCATTTCTTTCTTAAATAAATCAATAATTTTATACGCTGAAAATATGACACTATTTATTTTTTTAACTAAAATTTATTTTCAAAGTGTATGAAAACATTTCCTCAACCATTTGTTCAACAACATTTTACGGACACTTTTATAAGTGTATCATTTTGACTGACTTGCGCGGTAGATTAAAATTGATCCTCTGGTTGCTTTTTTTCATCAAGCCCATTTTTCAGTTTTAAACACTTCATAATCATACGATAACTACCTAAGTACGTAAGAAATGGATGTACTCAAATAATTTTAATAATTTACAAACAAATTATAGGCTGCAGCCTCTCGTACTACGAAGATGAAACATCTAAATAAGGAAATAATGGCTTGATGTGACTTCCAAACAGACTGTTCAAGGAGAAGTTAAGACCTCTACATTAATGCAAATAAGCAGAATAAAGAGTGGCTGGCCCGTCAATGGATCTGTTTTAATATTTAGTTACGATTACTTCATGTGATTGCTATCTAATCGAAAAATGATTTTAGCAATATTGTTGAAATAAGATATAGGGCTTTAAAATGTCGTTTACACTAGCACGTAATAATTTAGCTGCAAAAGTAAGTAATATCAAGCCCATTGCACTTCTATCCTTAAAGGTGTTGGTACTATTTCAACATGTGTATAACGTACTTTTAACTAATCGACCTTTGCCTTTGAAATGCATTTTGTGGTGTTTAATCCTCAGGTTACTTCTTGTTTGCTCCCCTTAGGCAAAAGAAAGTATGCAACTTTGGGGATGAGGCTGTTATGTAAATAAATAAGAAATAGAAAATAGGTATATCAATTAATTTTAAGTTTTATGCCATATTTCCAAACCTATTAAGAATTTTATGTGAGAAAATTTGGATTTATGGTAAGAAAAATCGGGCTTCAATTTGACATCAAAACTGCACTATTTCCAGTTGAGCACTGGGGGGGGGGGGGGGGAGAATACGATCAGAACCCACACCTTTAAATAATAAAATTCATACTTCATCAATAAATCCCTGTGTATTCTGTCTAAAACTACTATAAGGCCTATTATTAATCCTGCGCGTTAACAAAGCGGCCACGCATCTTTTTAAATAGTTCTATATCATGTTTCAGAATGATTAAAAAACTACATTTCTGAAGGGATAATTGTAGTCATAAATTTATTCCTTCTCCAAGACCTTTATCTGTTCTTGACGCTATGCTTCCGAAACAGCTGGATAATCGAACTACTGGTTGCTTTATTAGCTAGACATAATGTTTGTTTCTATATAGATTACATTTGCTGGGGGTGTTTTATGGCATTTGGGTGTTAGACAGGAAGAAATCTTTTGTTTCATCAGACGTACTACATATATCATGAAAATATTGAAAGATGAAAGACAAATGGGGATAAAAACCACCCTTGACAAAAGTGTAAGGAGACAAGTTTCTGGCGGCTCGCTTGAATCAATTTCATGTTTATATAAATAGGCATGTAGGAAGATATTTTGTCTTTATATTATGAATAAATTACATGTACAACAATCAAAAGTAAATCCCAAGACATCAATTTTGGATGCGTTTTCTAAACTCGCCTGTCTATGTTTGTATCTTTGATTTGAACTATTGTCGATAACAATCCTATTCCAAATGATACATAATTATATCACTGAAGACAATTTAATCGAACACATTTCCACCGAAATACCAACTTGAAGTCTTCACTACTTGTGAAATAGTACAAACTATTGCACGGCTCAAATCACTGTAATCATGATATAATCGTGGGTATCAGAGCGTTTTGAAAAAAGTTCTTAAAGGTTTCAGGAAGATCGCTTATTGAGTATTTGTACATAAACAACCCTAGTTCTAATGTATACATATCTTTAACTTTGAGAACATTGTTATTAGCAAATAATGACTTATTAGCAGTATGACTTCTGTGGTGACTGTTCGAATTGCCCACTTTTGGAGCTTTACTAGTTTATCAATATACAATTTAAACGTGTTTCCCCAAATACGAATGCCATAATTAATATAGGGTAGAATTAAAGTACAGTGACGTGTATGTAGAATGCGTGATGGAATAGATGGCTTAAGCATAATCACTTCGATTTTAAAAGCATCTTTGTCACTAATGCACTTTTTGCTGATGGTATGTCTGGTTGGTCCAAGCGCTGGTCTTAACTTTGGGATCAAACATTAGCAATATACTTCGGAGATTGAGCATGAAGTGGACTCCTTTTTTTTTATCAAATTGTTCTTTTAAAAGCTTTATGTAATTTGGTAAGGAAATTTAACAGTTATTTTACATATAAAATATTATGCTATCTGGAGTGCAAATAGAAAGAAAATACATAATGTTTAAAAATAAGATTAGTTTTGATTATTTGTAAAAATCTGCAACAGAAATATCATCAAGTTAGTTCAGTCACGATATAGACTTAAACTAAAGATTGATTGCTTTGTCTGGGTCTTTTATCAACACGTTATTCATTTTGTCGTAGACATTAATTGCTTGCGAAGTTGCGAGGGTATCTTTTTCCAGCTGCGGGAATATACATTACTACATGACGTAAATACTGATCAAGAATTCCAGACAAAATGTTTCAATCATTCACACTTAAAGATAACATGCTGAGATAATTAGTTTTATCCTGAATTGAAATTCATTTTCTATAGGTGGTAGAGACAAGTCTCATGTTCATTTCCTGTACCTTTTCTGTCTAGAATATTGCATTACACCTTTTACATATTATTTAGCATGTAGAACTTATTTTTTTATTTCCTAGACGAGTGAGGTGCAGAATTGGTGCTAATAATTTAGGTGCCCTTGATTTTTGACACACTTTAAGCCATTTCGTACCCCGAGTCAACCATAAAAAGTATATCCTGGCTTTCTCAATTTTTCTCAATTTGGTGTTATTGTATTCATGTTCGATTTCTACAATTTGTATTCCAAAATTCTCATCTAGTCTAAAAATAAGTCAACGTCTTTCTTCGTATTACAGGTGCCAGACAATCCTGCCCAGTATTAAAACTATACTCCCAATATTAATTATTGTAAAAATCTGCATATATATAGGTCATAGATGATCAAATCAACGTTGTACCAAGTTCAAAGAAGTAATACGTGATTGCCAGCTCTAAAACAAACATCAATATATTGCTTTTTTAAAATGGCAGAGATGCGTTTGAAAAGATATACAAATTGTGTATTTGTCTATTAACCCTCGTCTACCAAGGGGGGGGGGGGGGTTGCAACCCACCCCCTATGGTTTTTACTCTGCTGCATAAAAACGCAAAACCAACCAATCTCAGGCATTGGGGTAATCTCTTTCTCTTCTACATACTTTGCGGTCAATTTGATGAAAAAATAGGGGGTACCACCTAAGGTGGGGTGTGGGGGGGGGGGAATTTAAGTCGCCATTTTGAAAACTATATATACGAGTATGCATGCTATGAAGCTGAAACTTGCAGGGTATGTTATAATTATCATTTCTCTTCTTTATTAGCAAAGACGAAAATTGGTCATTTAGAACTTTTATAGCAAAATTTTGTTTTTGGTGGCCATTTTTGCCAAAATCGAGATTTTCCGAGCTTTATGACGTCATAATCACGTAACGCCTTGGCCGATTGTTGTAATCTTGGTATCATTGTATAAGGGAGGACCATGATACCTATCCATTGACAGCAAAACCAAATTCATAGAGGGTTCCGTTCAAAAAATTTAGGGGGGGGGTTGCAACAATCCCCCCCCCCCCTTGGGTAGACGTGTTACAAAAAACAGCCTGGGTAGACGAGGATTAATTGTATGACTATAAAGACGTGAACAACGTTTTTTCTGTGAACGTATTGTATACAATTATTCTGATGTGAGAACTTAAAACACACACTCAATGTGTTATTTTAAATTTTATTTGAAGCGATTATTAAAGTCATTAAAGTTTCATTTTCTGTGGAAGAGCCTGTTACCTTTGATCATTATGACACTACATAAAATACGCTGACGTAAATAGGACGACTCAAAAACAAACATTAAAGAAGTCATTAGCAATAAGGATTCTATGGCAAGTGGTGGTAATTATTTCTTAATCATTTATTTGATGGCTGATGTCTAGACATAAAACACTTGTTTATTCATATTGACCTTTTCTATATCTTCACGATGAATATTAATATGCAGTAATTCAAATGCACAGTCCTGTTCCCTTGAAAAAGTGGCAGTATATCTCGAGATGAAAATTAGTAAATTCAACTGAATCAACAGTATTTGAAAATTTTGAACGTGTCTCTGACACCGATGTAGCATGCTGATCCTCTGTTTTCATGTTGTCAAATATGGTGTTCCTGAGCGTTCCCTTTTTTGAGACACACGGTAAGCATATTTAGAGATCGAAAGACTGTTAAATTGTTCCTTTAGCACAGGTATAAGTAACGGTTAAGTAAATCATTAAAGTAAAATCTCTGAAAATTGGAAAACTTGCTGAAGTCATTTAGAGAGCAATAAAGTTAGCAATTCAAGATCTATATTGAGTAATATTTTCTTAAATAATAATTCTAGTAATATTTGTACATCTGCTAACAGAGTGACACTCAAATATCCACTTCTACTGAAGTTCAATGTCCCACTAAGAAAACAGTTATAGGCAGCCAATGTCCTTGACAGGGGTAGCTTTATCGATATCAAAAATGTTCAAATAGCCAATATTCATGTATTAAGTATTGCAAACAAAATAAACGCAGACACTGTACTGTTATGAAATCAGCGCTGTAATGTTTATATCTGGCGTTATATACAGTATTGTGTAAATTGTTTCATGAAACTAACTTTTGTTTATGACTTGACAATTGAATCTACCAGCAGTATTCGCTATTCGTTAGTGCATTACAAAATGTAAGAACATCTACAAAAGTGACCTAAAAATCTACCAGACATTCGACTATATGAGCCAATTTTTTTAACGTTTTTGGCAAGACAGACATGTATTTAATACGATGATTAGAAAGAGTGGAAAAAATCACCTAAAATGTGTTTTTAACTAATTTATGAATATTATCCAACGAAAACTGCCTGGTGTGTTGTCGGTAACTATGAAACATCATTACGAACTTTATTGACATCAGAAATAAGTGACCTGTGGTATCATAGGTGATTATATCCCTCTATAATATAACACAGACCCAGTGTAAACTGCAGGGGGGGGGGGCAGTCAAATATAAAATAGATACTGATGTAAGGCTCACGATCCGAGTACTGGGACATTCGGGGAGAGCACAGTTTCAAAAAAATGGGGTCATTGGGTGAGAGTAAGATTGTTGACACTCGGAGAACAGACAAATATGGGAACTAATTGGTCATAAAATGAGAGTTCATTAGGTGAAAACATGATTTTTGTAATTAAGTGAGCAATATTTGGCATTTGGTGCAATAAAATATATAGAAATTTTTGGTGCATAGACGTCACCATGATATTTCATTTGTCGGTAGCCGAACGTTGCTGTCATTAAAGTAGAATCTCTGAATATTGGAAAACTTGCTTAAGTCATTTAGAGAGCAATAAAGTTAGAAATTCAAGATCTTTTATGAGAGTAATATTTTCATAGATAATAATTTTAGAAATATTCGTACATCTGCTAACAGTGTGACACTCAAATATCCACTTCTTCTGAAGTTCAATGTCCCACTAAGAAAACAGTTATAGGCAGCCAATGCCCTTGACAGGGGTAGCTTTATCGATATCAAAAATGTTCAAATAGCCAGTATTCATGCATTAATACGAAGTTTTGCTAAGAAAATAAACGCAGACACAATGTTTATTTCTGGCGTAATATACGGTATTCGTTTCATGAAACTAACTTTTGTTTATGACTTGACAATTTAATCTACTAGCAGTATTCGCTATTCGTAAGTGCGTTACAAACTGAAATTAAAGAACATCTACAAAAGTGTTCTAAAAATCTACCAGACATTCGACTTTATTTCATTAATAATCAGTATATGGATTATTTATTCAAAACGTTCGTTAACATTTCTAATAGATTCTAACGATCGTATGCACACAATACACCTCAGAAAATACATGTATTACAAATGAGGAAAAATGCCTCACGACTTACATGTCTGGCTTCAAAGGTTTTCGATGTATATAAATCTGTACATTTCAATCAAATCAGAATGTATCTTTATGGGAATACGTTATCACTGTGTTTGGGTATTCACCGCATTTGAGGTTGGGAGAAACTTTATTTTACGGACAGCATACGGTAAAATTATCGTAATTGAACGTCTGTGAAAATTCACAATTGATCTAGCATGCCTAGTTGTTGGTTCATGTCAAACGTAGCTCATTTGATCAATGGAATGTGTTGATCAATGAAATGTGTTGATCAATGGAATGTGTTGATCAATGGAATGTGAAAAGCAGTAAACGATGGAACATGATTCACTGGACGTATTCTGCATAATTGTTGCACGTCATTATACAAGGATTGTTTATAATGCGACATTCACCCAAGAAATATGATTCGTTTTAGTGATTGTCTTCACTTGATATTTTATCTGGCTATGGTACAGTCAAACAATTTCACACATTCAATTATCACATCATAGTGCACATCAAGTTTTCCCATTTACATTAGACTATATATTTCGTTAGACTAGGTACACTTTATTATCAACAGAGTTTATTTTAGCCTTAAGGTCTCTTATTGTTCTGTTGGCTGGAATAGGTAGTGTCTTGCATAGCCATGTTTGTACGCGCTTTTCTTGTTGAATAACCCGGTGCATGATGGCAACTACAGGCAATTGTTAAGAAAAATGGTATATTCATATTCATATGATACAACACTTAAAATTTCATCTTCTCAGTCCATACCTCATTCTCACAAAACATTAGTTATAAGGTTGCGTGATAAGCTTAATATCTTGCTTATCACGCAATCACTTTACAGAACAGTCTCCACTGAAAACAATTGCAATTAATCTGTCTAGTAACCATCTGTTGACGTCTCATAACATGTGTACCTATATATTGCTAATTTACATTATAGATCAGCGATGAAATTCTTGTACATTTTATGAGATTTTATAGTGCGTGTGCTTTCAGCGTTGCACATTAAAAAAATCACCTTGTTGAGGCTTTCGCCAAGGAAATCCAACTTGGTACTTGGCACCAAGTAAGCTGAAAGAAGCTTATCTTCAACAGGGCTCCAAGCTGTTGTTTAAATTCAGTTTTGAATGCAGGAGAAAGACCGGAGCACCCGGAGAAAAACTTGCGGAAGCGAGCATGGACTGAAAACAAAATGCACAAAAAGCGTCTGGCGCGGGACTCGAACCCGAGACCTCATTGGTGCAAAACGAGGGAACTACCGCTGCGCCAACCCGCTCTCCCCATGTACCTTAAGTATTATCCATGACATGAAACATATATTTATTGCTTGAAGAGGTTCGACAAAGCAATAAACTAAAAACGTTTAACTGTCTGGTTAAAGTTAAGACAATCCAAATATAACACCTTTTACTACTTTATTACAACTTTATGTAGGTTCAACGACTTTTAAAGGGATTTTTGAGACTTTGCATCGATTTGTCGTCAGTTTATTGACGTAAAAGCGAGGTGTTTCACAAGAGAGGTATCAAAATTAATATAAATATGCAGGGAATCATCCTTTTATTATTTTTAAAGATGACAATGAATTCTATAGAGTTTAATGGTCTTTAAATAAAAAGAAAAAGTTCACACATCACGTCATGCCTGTGGTGTGTGGTGTGGATTTGTTGCTTATTATTACAATTTTGAAATAAACTGCCTAAAAATTGCTACTTACAACTCATCCCGTCTCTATTCCTAACACTGATACTCAAGTTGTGCCTCAGAATGTGATCAATGCACATCAAAGGCAAAGTAATAACACTTCTCAACTGCTCTGCTTCTCTCTAGTCTAATTTCTTTTTAAAATTCAGTCACGTTAACATCATAATTTCTAAATAAAAACGTGACAGTTTGTGAAACACCTAGGTTCCTAGTTGAAGACAAACTGATATCCTCCAATTTGGAAAACATGAGGTGTTATAAATATAAGTTTACTTGAGTTCATATATGGCAGTCATGCAGCTTGTTGATAAAATCAATCTCGCTGTCGAAAAAAACAAAACCACACTTGGGGTGTATCTGGATTTATCTAAAGCATTTGATACAATAGATCATAAAATTTTGCTTCATAAATTAGATCATTATGGCTTTAGGGGGATAGTTCATGATTGGTTTCGGAGTTACTTGCATGAGAGAAAACAATATGTTAACTATGATAGTAACAAGTCAACTCTTAAAAATATATTATGTGGAGTCCCCAGGGCTCAATATTAGGCCCCTTACTTTTCATTTTGTACATCAATCATATAACCAATACTTCATCGATATTAGACTTTATTTTGTTTGCAGACGATACGACTATTCTATTTTCTAGTAATGATATTGTTAGCCAAATTCCTTTAATAAACAAAGAATTGTCTGAAGTTAGTAACTGGTTTAAAGCCAACAAACTCTCTGTAAATGCTACAAAAACAAATTATATGATTATGGGCACTCCAAAAATGACGTCAAGCATTGACAAGACCAATGTTATTTTAGACAGTACTAGATTAGATAGAGTAACAAAAACGAAATTTTTGGGAGTGATCATAGATGAAAACTTAACCTGGAAATATCATATTGATGGAATAACTAAAACGATTTCTAGAAATATTGGCATGATAAATAAACTCAAGTTTTTTATTCCTGAACGCATTCTCCGCACACTCTATTGTACTTTAGTTTTACCTTATGTCAATTATGGAATTCTCATATGGGGGCAATCATGTAAAATGTATCTGGATAAAATTCACAAACTTCAAAAATGGGTTTTAAGAATTATATCAAATAGTCATTATCGCAGTCATTCTGCACCACTTTTCAATAGATATGATATTTTGAATGTATATGACATGTATAAACTTAAAGTTGGTGTATTCATGTATCGTTATTTTGAGAGATTGTAACCTGAGTCTTTCAATACATTCTTTACAAAACGTTCTGATATCCATGACTATCACACAAGAAACAGCTGCAAATTCAATCCAACTAGAAATAAACTTGTTTTTACAGATAAAAGTATTAGAACTGCAGGTCCAAAACTATTGAATTACTTAAACAACCGACTTAGAAGCTCACTGTCAACTAAGCATTTTCGAAATTTATATAAATCTACTTTAATTAGCACATACGTTTAATAACTTACCATGCATCATTCTTGAAACGTGCGATTTACCATCATCTTGTATTTTGTTTTGGAGATGGTGTTGGTCTTGTGTGATGGTTTGTTAAGTATTTTCTATTTCTTTTGTTTGTTTTGCTTATATAGGCCCTAACAAGGGGTAATCGTGATCAGGCCTTACTGGCCTTTTGATTACTCCTCCATATAATGTTTCTCTTGTTACATTGTTTTTTTTTTATGTTGTTTGTATATATTGTAGTTTTATTATACATGTACATGTTATATATTGAAATAAAGTTGAAATGATATGATGATACATAAGAATTAAGATTTCTTTTTTATTATCATTTACAACCTCAAAAGTAGAACGAAAAGTTGAGTTAAGCTAAACGATAAATACCTCAATTAAACATACAGATCCAGCAATTCTATTGGATGTCGGCACAGAATCGAGATGTTAAGCTTTTATTCATATTCATAATAAAACAATTAAATACGAGGGTCATTCAAAAAGTTCTGTTAAAGGTAGATACTTGAAAATTGACACAAATATAGCTAAGAATGTCACCTACACATGTAGTAACCATAAATTATCCCTAATTTTGGCCAAACTTAGAAAAAATTGCAAAGAGGCTGATTTCAACTGATTGTGATACTAGTTGTAAATATTTACAGGAAAAAAGTGAGGAAGGGTGGGGGCTGGGGAACCTTATTTTTCGGGGGTCATTAAAAAGAGGGGTAATTTGCCCTAAGTTTTGCATAAAGCATGTCCTATTTGACATCAAATTAAGGGAAATGTAATTTAAAACACTGGGTAATCTTTTTATTTTGTTACTCTATCACTTTGCAAAACATTATACCTGAGACATTATGACCTACAAATCGTAAGTTTTCGTCAAAAATAGTCAAAATTCAAAATTTTGCTATTATTATCTCTAAATTAGGGTTTATTTAGAAAAGAAAATAACGAAGAAGCTGATTTCAACTGATTGTGAAAGTGATAGGTGTAAATATTTACAGAAAAAAGTGAGGAAGGGTGGGGGCTGGGGACCCTTATTTTTCGGGGGTCATTAAAAAGAGGGGTCATTTGCCCTAAAATATGCATAAAGTATATATGTTGTATTAAATATTAAATTAAGGGAAATGTTATTTATAACACTGGGTGAATTGTTTATTTTGTTTCTCTATCACCTTTGTAGTAAAAACAAAAAAATTATACCTAATTAGAGACAATATGACCTAAAAATCGTGATTTTAAAATTTTCGTTAAAAATAGGTCAAAGTTTTAAATTTTGCAATCATTTACCCTATATTCGTGTTTATTTAAAAAAGAAAATGGCAAAGAAGCTGGTTTCAACTGATTGTGGAATTAATAGGTGTCAATAATAACCAAAGAAAGTATATGGGTGAAATTTGGGGTTGGGGAA
>JXSR01S002263.1:77031-92128 GCA_000969725.1 Ophiothrix spiculata
CCCCTGGCTGTGAGGTGGGTCGAAAAAGCCCGGCTCTTTTAGTGATAAGGGGGGAATGCACGTTAGTCAATTTTACGTTTTTGCAAGTTTATTTTGTATCGTAACTTTTAAAAAAGTGTTTAAAGTTAATAAAAGTATACATTACCTAAAAGGAATTTTCAGAAGAAAAATAATGGTGATGTAGTCATTTTTTTTAATGTTATTTGTATCTTGGTTGGAAGCCCAAATGGCTAAGAAATGTGTTTGTTGTGATTTTCTCAAATGAAATTTTTGGTCAAAAGTCAAAATTACCATCATGTTCCTTGTGAAATTTCCTTTCTGGAAATGTATACTTTTATTAACTTTAAGCACTTATTTAAACAGTTATGTTACAAAATAAACTTGCAAAACCGTAAAATTGAGTAACGTGCTTTCCCCCTTAAGCTGTATCAGATGCAGTGTAAAATGAATTCCCGAATATACATTTACATGTTGTTGTTTTTTTGTATCGAACTTACCGTGCACATGATACGTCGTCATAGCCATGAAGATATTGATGAAAATAATCCTATCCTGCATTTTGCTTTTTGATCTGTAAGTAAATGACACAAATAATATTCCATAAGTCAAATGTATTCAAAGTTGCAATGAAAATATTCGTCCGCGCATATCGAAGCCAGTGTGCTACGAATCTTAACTTGCTACTTGCAAGTAAGTCTCAGTTTCGGCTTTTCTGATATTTTTAACAATACGCAACACTTTATATTTTCACAACCAACTCATAAGTAAGATGTAATAAACAAACTTAAGATTTATAAATTTGATAAAGAATTCTCGGGAAAAAATGTACGTCCTTGGAGGTGTTAGTGACCTTTTCAGGCCATAGCTTGAGGAGGAATCGTCAAGGACAGGAGAGTCGTACGTTGATCGCACGGTGTATATAAGTTGTGCGCTACACGATCTTGACCGTGAGCAGTGGACATCGTACGTAACGCATGTTTAAGTACTTACAGCGTATTTTAATTGCATAGTTTTTTTTTTTATTCCTTTGGGGTTAATGTTCTTGTACATTTCGGTAGGATATGTTTTGGCAAAACATAGTAATGGTTTTTGGTCGTTGTTTTTGATTTTCAATTTTATTATTTTGTGTGGGTTGTTTGGGTTTCGTGTGTATGGGGTGGTGGTGTGGGGGGTGCGTGTTTTGGGTGCTTTAACAACGGCAGAACATTAAAGGCAGTCTTTTCGTAAAATTCTGAAAAACGATATTTTATAGGGCCCAGGGACTTCTCCTTAAATTCTTTAACTGCAATATGGTCTAGTGCCATGTGTATAGCAAGTTGCGTTTTATTCCGTCGCAAATTGATTGATTGGAACCTTTAAAATTTTCTAACTAGCAACATGCTCTAACGAAATTAATACAACGAGTTTGCAAACTCTGATAGGCACGTGATAGTGTATAAACGCTTGATTAATTTGAACTTTAAATCTAATATAATTATGAACTCTAGCAATAAAATTCAATTAAAACCTCCAAATCTTATTATCAACTTGTGTAGTCTTGCTGGTCTTCAAACTGAAATAAACCTCGTGCATGATGTATTCCAGAGGCAAATACTCCAAGATAGCGATCAAATCATAGATCAAATCATGCTGATGTTGTCATCGAATTGCTTCGGTATAGTAAGTTGAAAATGCGTAAGTCTAAGGAATTATGAATCTTACTTTTAAAAATTTCTGTAAACAATACAGATACAAAAAATAAATTAAAAAAAATGTGGCGGACGATAAAGAACGGATATCTTATTGAAACTTGGCTTATAATAGCAGTCTATAATTAAAAATGCATTGCCAAAATATTTTATATAACAAAAGTTATTTCGTTTCTAATTTATGCCACGTTTTAACAGTATACCGTGTATAATATGCCTATTACCTTAAAACCGATGTGACCCATTCGTTTTTTAATTATTGGGTTATGTTCCGTTTTCGCGAAAATCCTTGGTCAAAATGGACCCCTCCTCATCCCCTTTGTGCACTTGGCTCATTCCATAGAAAATGAAACTGGTTTTGACTTCAAGCAAAAAATCAGCCTTTTTATTCGACCACATAAGCAGGATTTTCAGTCCTACATTTGTTACTTGGTACATGAGCAGTATTCCCCAAACAGAAATTGTTATGTTTTTCTATCCGTGCATGAATGAGCACATGTTTTATTTCAAAACGTTACTAAAAAAAAACTACACTAAAATGTCACAAACGTTACCAAACGTTATAAAAAATGCATTAAAGTAAATCCTGATGATAGAATGTCTTGCTTTTTTATGAAATATTTGTAAGTATGTTACCCATAATCAGTGTAAAGCGCATTGAAAAAATCGCAAACACTTCAGAAAATGTGTACTTTGAAGTCATTCGGAGCAAAAATCTGTCTCCGTGCGATGTCACAAACGTTACCGAACTTTACATGGACTTTAGTCAGGATTTTGGCATTTCATTTTTAAACATTTACATGTCTTGACCCCACCAGTGAGCACCACTATCAACTCTAATCCTGTTGAAATAATGTCTATGCTAGGTTATGTACTCAATTAAAAGTAAAAAAATTGTCAGTTTTTTCGGTCACAAACGTTACTTTGGAAACGCCCACTTAGTGTTATATAGTCACTCAATGGATGATCGAAGATATTACACTTTTGTAAAAGATTTATATAAACCTACCATCGTCAACTGATGCTATTTTCTGTTACATTATACTCCATTAAAATGATACCGTTAATATTTACATCAATAGAGCTTTATATTTAGCGAAAAACGCCATGAGTTTCTTCTACCAGTGTATGACAATCACAATCATCGTATGCATTTCGTCATAATTTGTATGATCAAACTGAAAATTGCTGAAAAATGATATAAACTCTTATAAATACCATAATTCCTAAGATTTATTTCAATTACATTCGAATTGCCATAGTATAAGAAGTGTGTTAATTAGCGTATGTTAATGAAAAATGCAAATACAGAATTACATAAATTAATAAATAAATAAAACAATGAGTCGGACGATAAGGAAGGGGTAAACTGCCGGTTAACAAAAAGGGTTTCCTTTTTCTTTGTGTCTTTTTATGTAAGGCTGTTAGATCTTTTTTGAGAAATAATAAAGCCTATCTCGATATAATAAAGCTGAACCCTGAATACGGGTTAACTCAAGATAAGGGCCGTTATTCGGGGTTCAGCTTTGTAATCTTGAGATAAGGGGTACCTTATTTTTAAATGATTATAAACCTTACCCTTAGATAAGCTTTGTTAACAGGGGACTAGGGCCGTCACCTAGGGCTCGAGATAAGAGTCTCTTATTTAGGGATAGCGAAGCTTATTATAATAGGGTTATACCTCAGAGATTTTGCAACTCCACACGAACTCTGCACAGTTTACGGTGTTCACTGACCGCAGTGGGCAAAGAAAGCGCCATTCCACACCAAGCATCCTTTCAGATTCTGCGGCAACTACAAAGGGTGCTGAACCTTATCAGCACACATGACTTGGCTTGTGGGAAATGCTATGTACTAGCCTGCTATTAAAGAATGTCTATACCATCTTATGACTAAGTCCACACCTCAAATTTAGCCGAATTTTGAAGATGTTCACAAATTTTTATAATCAGAATGTTCCTTGAATATTGTGCATCTATGATTTTTCAATAGCTATAACAAGAAAAAAGACATTCTTATTGGTGTTGTTGTTGCTGTTGAAGAAATAATAACGTTTGAAACCCCAGCGACAAAATCTAACCCTATAATGCATGTTAGATTTTGTACTATAACAAGCCAGCAGAATGTTTGGGTTTTATCAGCCAAAACGTGTTTTCCTACGCACATATCAACAAATGAATCCTGTTCCTGACACGAAGCCTGTAGGCTGAGTAGCATCAATCACCTGGTGGTTTGTCAGACAAGCTATATGTAGCTCATGTATTCGGGTACAGTGGAGTATACGAATATATATCGTGTTATCTTTTAGGGGGAAAGCAACGGATCATCTATCATATTTTTATTTCAGGCTTCTCTGAACATGCTTGTTTATTTCCTAGAATACGACCATAGACTTATTTTGCTAATATATATGAATTAAGGTTCTCGCCAAAAAAGGCAATTAAGTAATAATAATCAAACATAAGCGTTGAAGTGCTTAAAAACATTAACTAGTCCATTTGTTTGTTTGTTTGTTAGTTTGTTTGCTTGCTTAAGGTTCCATGTCATATTTTCTGATTATATTAATTGGCATATTGAAATTGTTTATACAAATACAACAGTATCATTTAAAGTGACCTCATTAAAGTATCTTTAAAGAATGATTACATTATGACGTCTATCGTCGGATGGCATGATCGAAATAAAAAAATGTTTTTACGGTTTAGGCAAGACTGACATGTATTTAATACGATGAATATTAGAAAAGGTAGAAAAAATCACCTAAAATGTGTTTTTTAATTAATTATCCAAGGAAAACAGATTCATTTGTTGTCACGTTACTAATTACAAACTTTATTTACTTCAAAAATTATTGACCTATGGTATAATCAGACCCCTGACACTTTATCCCCATAAACTTCATAGCTCATTTGATTACTATTTCTCAATAGTCGCTGGTTAACCTTTTCTTGGTTGATTACGTGATCAGTGGCTCAAATTACAAACACGAGGTCGCTTAATGAATAATCCTACCTAAATAAAAGTAATAAATCCTGACATCGTCCTTGATGCGTATTACGCTTAATCAGGTATAAGCTGTGCAGCATTCTTCCAAATGCGACCTCGTTTTTGTCCACACACTACGTTACACGTTACGCTATGATTAAGGCCATGTTTTAAGCTTAGTGTCATCTCTGTTACTCATGATATGGTATAATCATGATTTTGGTGATTACGAATTACGTAATCTATAATATACCTAGGGGTTGGGGTGGCAGTCAAATATAAAATAGATGCCTACAGATGTAAGGCTAAAGATCCGAGTACTGGAGCATTTGGTGAATACACAGTTTCAAAAAATTGATGTTCATCTAGAAGAACGAAAATCACCATAAAATCAAGCCTAATACACATTTGTCTTGATCATGTACGAAGGATTCAACAGGATTTATTATCAAAGCTATTGTCGATTACCATTGTATTCACGTTAAAAGTCAAGGTGTGCATACCAGCTTATGCGAATGTTTTATTTATTTTTATTCCGAATATTTTGGAGTGGAACGCCTGTTTGAAGTTCTTCATTTTGTACTAGAGATGTTTAACTAAATCATATGAATACAAAAAAAAAAAACTAAAACACACTGACACCCTTCTTCAAATTCATAATGGGCTTCATATCCCCAGTTATTTACTGTCATAGATGATATTTTGTATTTTGAAAGGTTTCACTGAGAGTCTTTCACTCGGATTCCGAAGAAAGATCTTGACGTTAATGTCTATGGTTTATGTAGGGTAATTAAAAAACAGCCACTAAAACAAAATCAAGTTTCAGAGGTTTACCAATCACTCTCAAAGATGAGTACCCCGGCATACCCGGTGCTTTATAATGGAGACCTTGCATGCTTTCATCAATTGATACCAAACAAAGCGTTTGGACTGATGACCTTTCCCGTAAAACGCAGTCCATTCAACAAGACATTGTCATTACATTTCACAAGCAGGGCGTCAACCGCAAGGAATATTATAATGTCGGTGAAGTTATCTACTTTAAAGCCGTTGATGTAAGTATAAACTGTTTATAAACATTATTGTTTATATCCGCTGTGACCATGGTTTTAGACCTGCTAGTCCTCAATAAAGTGTCAAAATTTGATGTTTTAACTTATAAGGCTTCATATCTCGACTGTCAGATTTTGTCTATTGAGGTCGACATTTTTGACATTTTTGACATAGAAACCTACACAAAAGGATACTTCTTGCAGAATCAATCGTTTTAGTAATCTTTCTTTCGACAGTTGATTTGGATGATTTTCTTCTCTGCCCATATATAAACCCAACAGTTTGACGTTTTAAAGCATATTGTTGTTGCTTTCATATATGGTGATAGATGATTTTCTGTAGCTAATCCGTGAAAACATTACCGAACTTAGGTAATATCACACCATGGCTTGGTAGAACTATTAACATCAATCGTTTCATTACTATACGTGTGTTACATTTGTCAACATCTTAGGAAATGTTTACACGACAGTGATAGATGAATTGTGTAAAGTAAACGAGGCAGAGGCATTAAATGTAGGGTGACAAATCTATTTTTAAGTTACGGGTGCTACATGTGGTTATAAAATACATCTACTATTAGTAAGCTAACCGTTCCTGTAATTATCTCTTACAATTAATTCACCATGGAATGTTTTTTATATGATTAAAACCAGTCGATTAAAATCAGATTATAGCTTAATGAGAGCGTGCTTGAACGATTAAAAAATAGAAGTTTTGATAATATCACAACTTTAACTTGTAAATTGAATTTAAAAGCGTTAATTCCAAACTTGACATAACCTGCTCTGTTAAGAGATTCATATATGATTACTAAGGCAGGAAGTTATAGTATTGAATAGTTATTAAAAAGCGTTTTTAAGTGAGATGGTAATTGATTTTTCATTTTCCAAAAGTTAATATATTATTAACCTTCAGATTTGATTATTTTTATATCGGGGAACGATATACAGGGTGTCCCAAAACACAACGAAATTTGAACTTTTATTTTGACAGAACAAAGCACAATGGTGAGCAAACGTTACAATAATATAATAATTTATAGAATAGACCATTGGCATTTACAGGATTTTTGTTTTGTTTGATTTGGATCTCTGAATCAAAGGTTATTGCACATTTGGTAAAGACCCGAAAAATCTTGGTGGTCCGATGTGTTAATCTGTAAAGATTCACCTCTGGTGACGTCATTGTGCACACGTTGAATGGAAATTGCTAAAAACATCCCAAGATTAGGGGAAGCATCCCTTGAACCCATTTCATAACATTAGGAGTCAATTTAATGATGATCTGCTGATATTAAGCATAGAAAAGGTGGGGGAAGGGGCTACATGGGACGTCCAATTCGAGAAAACAATATTCGATACCCAAAGCAAGAAAAAATAAATTATCTTTTCCCTTTACCTATCTGAAATAAGACGTATCCTATTTGTAAAAATGACTACTACAAATTTGCAGAGTGATGTTGTAAGCAATAAAAGAGGCCAGTATATTACTGACAAAGAGAGGAAAAGAATCCCGTAAGATTCTTTCTCTCTGATTCGGTGGCTCCAAAAAGAGCCGCCTGTGCATACAACCCGAAGATTATGTGGGAAGTGGATTCATGTGGCATAACTGAATTAGTCCCGTGAGACTAATGATATCATTCTGGTTGAAAAACTGTGCATCTAGCCACGGACTACAATCCTTCTTTTCTTCTTTTTTCTCCTATATTCTTTATTTTTATTTTTTCTATTTTTCAAGTTCTTGGGCAAAGCGTACCTTGCATTATTCGAACATGAACAAATCAACGTTGGGTCTGGTTTCAGTCAACCTGTTGCGTTACCTTGACGGGCCAGATCAGTCATTAACTTGCTTGAGTTCTTAAACTCCCTTGTCTTCAGTGTTCTTCCGTGGTTTCGATTAAAGACTTATTATTGGTTGACATCTTTCATTAGAATCCCTTTTTTAGACTCTTTTGGTAGAAATTGTATCCTAAACTATACCCGATTATCGCACGAGAAGTAACAGATTCAGATATGAGAGTATGAGGAAGATCCGTACTTTAATTGAAAATGTTGACCTATTTAAGTTAAAAATGAACTTAAAATATCACTTAATGTTAGGTACAGTTCAGGTAAGATTGGTTTGGATTGATTGTGCTGTAATTGGTTGAATTATCTTCATTTCAAGTTTGTATTTCTTTAGCTTGAAGTCTAAAGTTACAAATCGGACCAAAGTAGATTTAAAGGGCTTTCTTAAATTCTTCATATCTTTGAACTGGAGTGATAAAATGAAACGGGACTAAAAGTATGTGGTAGAGTAGTAACTCTATTTTTAAAAAAACATATATCAGTATGATTTAATCTTTTGGCAACAATTATTTTTTTATTTTTTATTTGTTCGTTGCATTAATATTGGGAAAAGCTGTATTTATATATATTCATATGAATATATCTTTATATCTTTTCATGAGTCAAATTTGTCAAAATAATCAAAAATTATCATACAAGAGTTACCCTAAGTTGACAAAATAATCCATTTCTTACGTCTTGCCTTGTTACAGGGCCATTCACTTTGGACTCCTGTAATATGCAACTTTTTTAAATACTTAAACATAATATCACTATTATATGTCATGTTCGATACAAACTTGGCAAACAGATCTACAGTAATATGCTTTTAAACAATCCTGTGTTAACTTTTTAATATTTTGTTGCATGTTGTATACTGGTATTATGACCAACATTAAACATTTTGACGTCAAGAAGGGTGTCAAAATCTAGAGTTGTAGCCAAAAAAAACTCAAAATACAACAAGATCCAAAAAACTACCATCGAATTATTAAGCGCTTTATTTTATATATGTGTGCCAATTTTCAAGTGCTTTAAAAAGGGTATAGTTTTGTATAAACTTAGACATTTGAGTAAAATGTCATGGCACAGGTGAACTTTGACCTTCAACCATGACCTCTGATGCTTTAATTAAAAAGGAAATTCGTATGAATACTATATATATACATGGTGTATCAAAAAGAAGTTTACCCTGATTAAAGTGCCTCCATTTCAAAAAGTATAATAAATTCTGTAAATTTGTATTTAATTATAAGTAAAATAGACCACTGTCTTTCCATAACAGAAAAGAATTACAGATGTACGACAACCGAAACGAAAATTATGGACAATTTTGTAAATCGTTAATAAAACCGGTTGCGCAAAGTCAACAGAAATAATGATGCGTCCTTGTGTCTTTCCCCTTTTACAGAGAGTAGAGAACTTTAACATTACCTGCATGTCAGATTAGGGCTCTGTTAACAAAGTGCGATACTTTTTGGCAATTCGCTTTGAACATTGACCAAAAGATGTCGATCAGTTCGTTAATATCTTGAGCTTAAACGAGCCCTTATGGAAGAGACCTTAGGACATCAAACCAAGGGATATTGGAAAACCATTACTGATGCCACATCAGTGGTGAATTTAAGTATCTAGAAAAGTTGTTTTCATTAATATGTGGACAGTGAAATAGCCTAGTAAATGAAGTGTGATAAAAATGGCAGACAATGATCAAATATCCAAAGTTTATTTAACACTAAAACTGTAATTACATGGCAAAAATGGACAGGATTTAGCCTTCAATTGTCAGAAGTTATTTGTATCGTCTTATTTGATCTTCCTCTTAGCTAAAACAGTGTTAATTTCTGTCAACATTGCAAGTGTGGAACCAGAAAATCTTTGCACAGCTGATTTACAAAATTGACCATAATTTTCGTTTTGGTTGTCGTACATCTGTTATTGGTTCAGTTATCGAAAGATAATGGTGTATTTTACTTATAATTAAAAACAAATTTACAAAATGTATCATACTTTTTTGAATGGAGTCACTTTAATCAATGTAAACTTCTTTTTGATACACACTGTATACAAAGTTTGAATTGAACTAGGTGTGAGCTATACATAAGTCAAAATTGCTTTTTTCATAATTTCTTTCTGTCAACAGTTTTCATGCATTGCAACTGATCTATCTCAACATGAAACGGATCGAAGAAAAAAATGGGCTGCGGCCTCTTGTGAGAAAGAGGGTTAAAGCCCGGATGCTTCATTTAGGTTTTTAAAAAGATAAAATACGGTTAATAACCAAAGTAATTTAATACCTAGTGTATGGTTTCATTGCTGTTAACACGATACATCTAACGTTATTCATCTATATGCGCATGATGTTTTACGACGTACGTCGTGTTTGACTGTAACTACTGTAAATATTCATCTGGGTACTACTATCGCATACACTTTGAATAAAATGCTTTTTGACAATTTGAAGAAACGAGCTTTAGTAATAATAGGATATAAGTATCAATTATCATAGTTAATGTATGTTAAGTAGACTTCAGATGTATTCACTATAAATTATCTCATACTATGCAGCATACTGACTTCAGGATCGAATAATATGAAGAGTGTCACGTATCGTACTGCATAACTAATAATCTTTTAGAGCAACACATAATACTATACATATACTGATGAAAATGGTGAAAAGTAAATACAAGTATTGCTTCTACCTGAAATAAACAAAACGAATATACGTTCCATGACAATTGCAGTGATACTGAATCCCATCTAAGCATCTTGAGGTAGAAGTTTGACTTTTATTTAATTGAGCCTCGGTTTTGACTTTGTTTTTGTGTGTTCAAAGAAACAATGCAGAAGATCTTGAAATGATGCAACTAATACATATGTGACCGTCCAGCCCGTATGAGCAGTAAATGCCAGAAACTTGATTTTGCGCTACAGGTGGAAATACATGTCAAGGTCATAATTTGCCGAAATCGATTTTTTGACATATTCACAATGCTAGTGCTTACTACAAAATACCAGCAAAGTTTCATTTCAGGAAAATGATAAGACATGTGAAATAAATTGGCATATTTTTAAGACGATCAACAGAAAACATAGGGCTTACTAATCTTTGAACGCGTTTATCTCAGTTATACGTTTTACTCCCTGACAACCTTTGACGGACCATAACTTGACTTCTGGAAATCGTGTGAAGTTCATTAAGGTGTCATTTTAATCCTTAAAGCATGGTCTTTGCAAATAATTAAAAAAGTGAAAATGACAAGAGCTGGCACTGATTTACTGCTGTTTTGGGGTGGACGGTCACATATATGGAATCAACGACCTTCAGATGATTTCTTAAGCGCATAGGTACATCAGATAAATAATTCTCAGAAAACGTATACGTCTTTCAAGGGGTAGTGACCTTGTCAGGCCATTACTGTAACTTTAAATGACACTAAAGATTTGTCACTGTACGCGTATATTACTCTTTGTGTGATCAATTATACGTGATGTTTGTATTTTTTCTGCATAATATACTCACCAGGTCTACACTGTATGCAGCGCCCAAAGAAGGAGCTTTCGCACAGGGGACCAACGGCTTAACTTGAATATCCGAACCACGGAGCAATTAGAGTAAAGTTTCTTGCCCAAGGAAACAAGGAGACGTAAACCGCCTGGTAATACTCGAGACAAATAATATTTTGTGAGAATATTTACTTTATGTTAAATCTTGCAACAACTGATATACATGTACGTATTTCGAAAGTTGTTTAGGCAAAATAACATACTATATAAAACTTTAAGATTGACTGCATATTCATAAAAGTTCATTAATGTTCTACAAAACATTTCTGCCGTTTACAAGTATCTTGTTCCGTTGCCAAGAAGCGGGTCTGTTATAGGCCTCAAACTACATTTGGTTTTGTTATGGTTTTATTTGTTAAAACGAATACTATCAGATTTATTTTGTCAATACAGCTAGAATAATTGTTTATCTCTGATGGGTGCCTCCTGGATCCCTTCGTATATGGCATGTTCATTTATCAACGTCCACAAGTTTTGTTATAAGTGTTGATATCTTGAAATCAAATTATCCTATAAGTTTTCTTTTTCTCTTAAAGTAATTATTGTTGTACACTCTTTAATTGTTACATTAGTATCTATTCAAATGAATATTCATCTTGTTTGTGTAGGAAAACCCCGTTTTCATCCCACCTCTGTTTGATTGATTTAACCCTCAATGTTATGCAATTATACGGATGATAATGGAATTAGCGCGTATGTAGAGAGTTGAAGGTAGGGATAATGCATTGCCTACCTAATGTAAGTAGCTTCGCATTATAAGCATTATCTTATAAGTGCCAAGAACCGTGGTTTACGAAATCAAATTAAAGCCCTTACTGATCTGAACCTCTAATTTTTATCAAATTTTACTAAATTCTACTAAATTGTAAACTAGTAACCTCGTACATATTTGCTATTACCGCTGAATATCTTGTCTCCAAGAGGTACGATTTAATTTTACGACGCAACTAATGACATGAAATTGCTTTGGTATTATCTGTCTATTAAAAAAATAAAAATGAATTTAAGTCTGAAGATTTATTATTACAAAAATAATTGTGCTTTAAATACAACAACTGTAAAAATATGATCTCCTGAATTTTAGTTGACTAGTTACTCGCTGTAAAAAAATATTCACTCAGAATGTGGGCAGTATGTTTTACCCTTTAATGTTGATGTTAACAGGCCAGCAGGAAGTTTGTTTTTTATCTATCACATTTCAACAAATATATCATTTTCCTGACATTGAACCTGTAGGTTAACTAGTGTCAATACTGCGGTTTGTCAGAAACAATATGTCCCTCACAGTTAAACACAAGTTACAACATCAATTTATTTTTTGGAAGACAAGCTATATTTAAGCTGACTTAAGGGTCACTTTGTTAAAACAATCGGAATGTTATCATTAAATGTTTACCACTTGTAATACGGAGCGATGTTCATAAACATGTGGAGGAGCGGGGGTTGTTGCAACCCCCTTATATTTTTAAAGCGAATCCCCCAGAACCCCGTTTATGATGCCAATTGAAAGATTCAGTCTATTCGCTCCATTATTACCAAATTCAAGTTCTTCCGTTGATGTATGACGCCATTTCGACTTCATATTTACCTAAATGTGAAAAATCGGCATTTGTACGGAAGATATATGCAAACATCAACATGCGTTTTTTTTTATTTGCTAAATGTTGTAGAAAATTACTAATTTTAATTAAATACCAAGTTTGAAATGAATATCTGGTATGTAAATGTAAAACTTTTGTTAAATCGCAGCAGACATCAGAACTTCCAATGGACACTGTAACCCCTCCCCCGAAGATGGCAGGGTCGATTTTTTTTTCCGTTAAAACAAGTTCAAAATATTAACTTAGAGGTACACAAAGTCGTTTAGCGCTGCGTACATGGGGTTTTTAGAGGCAGAGGGGTTGATGCAACCCTACCCCTTCGTAGAACTAGGGTTAAATAACACTTATAAATAGATGCAATTCACTTTTAATATTTTGAAGCAATTCATATCGTATTGATGATTTTTTCTTGATTCACACTTTTTCTTTATGTTAGGATTTCTAACTAAACATTTTTGTTTGGTATCAAGAATAATTTTTACAAATCCACCTTCTTTCTTAGTGCATTTGCAATGAAAAAAGTTAGTAGTATAGATAGATTTGTACTTTTTTATTTGTTTTCTATCAGAACCACTAAGTTAATCCGTGAGGAATCGATTCAAGTGCTTATGTTGTCGAATAAAAAAGCAGATTTTTTGCTTGAACTCCAAAAAAGTTAATTTTTTTATGGAATGAGCCAATAGAGAAAAATGCAGAAACTCATCACCAAAAACATCAAAACAGCACCTCCAATTCAAATATATAAGAAACCCTCCTCATTACAGAGTAAACACAAGTACAAAACACATACCTAAGAATAAACCCGTCAACAAAGTTAATCACACAATATAATTGCTTAACTAAATTTGTGTTTTCGTTATGAAATATATTATTATATAAACTTATCGAACGTGTTTTTCCCTTTAATACAGTACATGTTCTTTCCACCAAAATAGTATCTAGAAGGGAAAATTGTATAGTATCTATATTGGTAAAATATTCAGTCTAGACGATCCCTGCAAGGAAAATGCTAAAAATAAGGTATGTTTATTGAACATATTGATGGAACGTTTAAAAGGCGTATAAACAAATATCACTATTGTATACCCTCTATCTAATGGAGCTGAGGATGAGCATTAGTCATTGTCCCCGAAAAAGCTTTGATATAAAAAGAAGAAAACAATTGCACTGATGAATGTTTAGTTGAGTTCTCAACTCAACACAAATAGATAAATATCTGCATGGTATGGACTTAAAACTTACAGGACATGTTATAAATGTCAATTACTTCATTTATTAGCAAAAAACCTGAAGAAAATTGAACATTTTTGAAAAAGTGGACATTTTTGCCCAAAGTCGATTTTTCCGGTACAGAAATACTTTAAGACGTCATAATTGAGTAACGTCATGAACTTGGTATCAATTGAAAGAGGAGAACCTACCCTATACTATAGTACCAAACAATATAACATTGGGGGTCTCAAGTTCAAAATCATAGGGGCACCCCCGCCCCTCAGGAAGACGTGCTACAAGAAAAAAAGGGTTAAGTTTAGTTGTCAAGTACAAACTAGTGATTATTGATTGCAGAAAATCGATAATCGATATAGACCTTTTATTCAAGGGAAATGATAATTTTCAGTAAAAAATAACAAAAAAATAATTAAATATCCCTCTTGATTTAGAAGTTATAAATAAGTCAGAACGTTGACCGCTAGGTATAAAACAGTCGGGGCCACTTGTTCGATCGAGCGTACTGCTGCATGTAACGGTACGCTCGATTGAGTGAGTGTCTGTATTGCTGGGAGCTCCTAAATAGAGCGTGCCCGCTGCAATAAGCAACATCGCCGTTTTCACTGGTATTCTCTGGCTGTCTTGTGAATATTTTAGTTATGAACAACGACTATTATCGCTATTTATTATTTACGTCCATTCCCTACACAACGAAATTGCTTGTGTTGTTTCAAAGAACTTAAAAAAACACATTACATGTTTGCAGGGGGTATCCTTGTTTGCCCACCGTATGTTGAGCAGCTTCCGAAGCTAACGGCGTAACCTGGCTATATCTAATTATATACTACATAAATAAATATATGACAGTTGATTGGTTTGAACACGATCACATGATTTCAAATAGTTCTTTTTGAAAAAGACTATTTACGGCTCTAACGAACTATTTACGGGTCTGAAAAGACTATTTACGGCTGACGTCATCAAAATCCGATGTGCGCAAGCGTTATTAGCGCTAGTTGATATGTTTTGTGATTTGTGAACATGAATAATAACATTTTAAAATGAGCAAGTAAAAATCACATTATGAAATTTATTAAAGCAGTATATAAAACAAATATATACTGACTTTTTCAGATCTCTGGATTAAAACTATGGTCCTTCA
>JXSR01S002265.1:47343-62966 GCA_000969725.1 Ophiothrix spiculata
TAAATACAGAATGACACAAATACTTCGATCAAAAAGGAAGCTGGAATGCACTTTTATGGGCACTGAATGGGCCCGCGTAAAATGTATTTTGGTGCCCATTTTGGATGTCGGGTAATATGCTATTTCAGACTTTTAATATATTATCAGCATGATTTGGATACAAATGTATAATGTTGTATATCTAAAAACCATTTCCAATCAAATATTTTGAACATAGAGTGTTTTTGTTGGTTTTAAATTTGTTTTAACACATTTTGTATTTTTGCGGTCATTTTTGATCTCAATATGGGTGTAATTTTAATTTCAAATGTGTTACCAATCTATTTTTGGGAATAATGTGTTTTGCGTAAACCTCAAAACCAGTTAACTATTGATTGTTTTTAATTTTCTGTGTTTTTAATGCTGTTTTAAAAATGTTCTTATCCATTATTTTGCATATATACGACGTCTTAAGGGGTGTAAGCACCTCATCAATGTTGCGTTTTGCAAGTTTATTTTGTACCATAACTTTTTAACAAAGTGCTTAAAGTTAATAAAAGTATACATTTCCAGAAAGAAATTTTCACGAGGAACATGATGGTTATGTTGATTTTTGACCAAAAATCACAGTTTTTGAGAAAATCACGAAAAACACATATTTTGGCCATTTGGGTTTCCAACCAAGCTAAAAATAACATTTAAAAAAAAATGACCTAGGAATGTGAATTTTAATTTTAAACACCCACCCGCATGTTGCGTCTTTTTAACTTTTTAGGATTTTGGCCAATTTTTTGATTTTCATGCCAAATAAGGTCAAGAAATGACCAAAAATGGAAAAAAGTGAATTTTTGACCTTATTTGGCATGAAAATCAAAAAATTGGCCGAAATCCTAAAACGTAAAAAAAGACGCAACATGCGAGTGGGTGTTTAAAATTAAAATTCCCATTCCTAGGTCATTTAAAAAAAAAATGTTATTTTTAGCTTGGTTGGAAACCCAAATGGCCAAAAAATGTGTTTTTCGTGATTTTCTCAAAAACTGTGATTTTTGGTCAAAAATGAACATCACCATCATGTTCCTTAAGGCCTTGTGAAAATTCCTTTCTGTAAATGTATACTTTTATTAACTTTAAGCACTTTGTTAAAAAGTTATGGTGCAAAATAAACTTGCAAAAATGTAACATTGAGTAAGGTGCTTACACCCCTTAAGGCTACAGTCCCTTTTTCGTCTCGCTAGACTGAATGTCATGTTTACTGCAAGCTTTACCTACCTACACATATCAGAATATCACAAATGTTGGCGAACATAATGGAATAGAGTCTCTAGTTTATGCATGAATCTTTAATAGTGATTTCACGTCCATTATCAAGGTCAAAATGATGTCAATAGAATACTTCTAAATTTGACGCCTTTTTCGCCGAAACCTCATAATTTCATGATGTTCGACCAATACGATTGTTTTCAAATTTTGACAGATTGTAGGCTTAATACTTTTTATTTAACAAACCTGCGTTGTTTTTCCTGAAAAAAACGGACGTGAATTACGACTCTGAGTTCGCCCTTTTTGAGCTGTGAATTGCCTGTTTTTAGTATATCAACATTTTGTCTGATATAAGCATTCGCATAATATACTTACAAATTGAGCATTCCATTGAGGCAAAAATTGAACAAAAGAAAAATACGGCATTCTAATGTTTATGTTTTAGATTTCAGTTCACGATCTCAACGCTGTCTGGATAGCTCAGCGGTAGACCCCTCGCCTCGTAATGCATGACTAATTCCCGCCATAATCCATGATTCGCAAATGCAGTGGAAACTATTTCTTTTTTCATGATTAAAAATAGTTAGGATTCACATTTTACTGAGCAGATGGAGGTCATTTACCCTTAGGTTTTGAAGATGTCTTATATATGACCTTAAAAAAAACCAATTTGTGTTGTTGCCCCTACCAGTATATGAGAAAATTGATCGCATTCGGAGCTCCATTTCACACCCACTAGATTACCTATCAAATCTGACCAAAAGCAACATAATAAGTTTCCAGATATTTTCCTCATAAATTGACCTTTACATTAAAAAGTGGTAAAATATGTGTATTCCACCTTTATGAGCAACCGTTTAATATCCAATCCTGTAGCAATACACCCAGTTCGCCACATGAGGGCGTTCTGTCGTTCTCTTCTGTGCGGTAGTTTCAAAAAGGTGTCATTCGCAACGTGATTTTTCTTTGAGATTACTCAACTCTCACGGTATAAAATTTATCCCGAGGTATTTTACTAGGTTCGCATTTGGTAATTAACATAAATCTAAAATTGAGCACCATATCGTCCAGCCAGTCATGAAGGCGTGTGTACTCCTCTCCGTCCGTGTCACGTATTAGTTTGGAATACCTGCAGAAGACAATGGAATTAGATTGAGAAATAGAACAATGAATATGATGAATATTACAGCACAATAGCTTTGTTTCAGTTTTTAGTAAGACTATGGTCATAATTTATCGTACGAACGGTTACGAGCAGTGTTTAGTCCGTCTAGAAGGACCGTGACAGGCAGCAAGCGACGCCCTCACTGCTCGCTTAGCTCACTGCCCGTGACCCGGCTACTACACGGACTAAACACTGCTCGTAACCGTTCGTACGATCAGCTGTGACCATACACTCTTAAAAGGAAAGGATCAAATTGATCCCATAAAGTATCAAATATGAGCTTACCCTTTTTGGGATCAATTTTGATCCAAAATTCTCCTCAAATTTGATCCTTTTCGGATCAAATACACTCCTTTTTGATCCAAAAAGGATCAAATTTGAGGAGAATTTGGATCAAAATTGATCCCAAAAAGGGTAAGCTCATATTTGATACTTTATGGGATCAAATTTGATCCTTTCTTTTTAAGAGTGTAGTCTAAGTTGCCTATGATTTTTGAAATCAAAATAACAAGCTGTAATATACCCACAAAAACAAAGCAAAACAGCTAACCGTGGGTTGTTTTTTAACGCCTTCCAAACACAGTAGGCAACAATATTTGTACTGTTCTTAATGATCTCCTTAAGGTTCCCTATAAATGTGGATCTTTGATCTTACACTAAAACCTTAAAGTAAAGCAGCAATAGTATGGACTCCATTGAAAAGAATCACTGATGCTTAAACAATTTGGTTACTAAAATCTGGCCTGACTAAAATACACTGAAAACATAAATTTGTCAGTCTGTCTAACTTAAAGTAGTCCAGATAGTGCCCATTTCTACTAACGTGACTTTAGTCAAGCAGACTCGACTGACCGACTGACTTGCCTGACTAGCTTTGCCTACTATTCGGGCCTGCTGGACTAGCTTGCTTGGACATTAGTCAAGTAGGCTGGACTAACCAGCCCGACTAGCTGGGACGTTGGTCAAGCATACTCGACTAGATTGTGCTATGCGCTCGACTAGTTTGTGACTAACTTTAAATAAGTCCAGATGGTGCCCATTTTGACTATCGTAACATAATAGTTAGGCAGCTCAAAGCTAGTCCAGAAAGCTAGACTAACCTGCTTTAACTAGGCGAGCTTGCTTGACTAACTGGCTTGACTAATCTACTGTAGACAAGCCGCTTATGAGTAGAGAATGACATCTGGTACATTTGATTATGTGGTGGGTGACTTAGGTCACAGGGGTAATGGATGCGTCTAGTGCATTAAGTAGTTGTACTTGCACAATCTAGTTGCAGAAGTAGCTCCCGTTTAATCCTTTCCCTAGCTTTCTTGTTTATATCACTTGCATGCTAGTAGCGCTCTACAGCTGGATCTTCACTCAACTGCTGCCGCTGGCTAGCCGTCAGGTGAACTGAGAAGCAGAGTGCGTAAGCCTTCTCCTGCCAGTACACAGCTTCTCCTTACTAAAGACTTCTACATGGCCTCCAAGTGTTCACTTTCCAATTGATGGCCACTACCGGTAACTGGTTATCTTGCGATTACCAGGCTGACATGTAGAGGATCTCGGAGCAGCAAATGGCCCTAGAGGTGCAGTATGCATGACCCACCGGCGTGTGGACACGCTCTGGTACTCACCAACATTTACCCCAGCTATGGGAGAAATAGTAGGGAAGTCTATTTCCCATGGCGGAAGAGAAATTCTATTTCCAACGACTAAAGGGCGTATGAGGATTTGTAGATTAGCCAACATTCTTGCTCGTCCCACTTACCAATAGACAGCTGATGGATGGACCAGCGACCACCAGTCAGTAAACAAGCATTTGAAAGACAAAAATGATGACGAAAACTAACGACACCAGAGTTAAAGTCCCTGCTTATATTCCTGATGACGAAACCACCTCATCTAGTGATGAAACTTATGACATTGGTGTCCCAAACCCTTCTGGAAGGGTAGCAATTGAATGTGGTGGAGTCACCAAGAAGCCAAGTTTTCTTAAGTGTAAGAAAACTATAAACATTTCAACCATGAACACAAGAACATTAAGGAGTCCTTATAAACAACTTGAGCTATGTGCATTGGCACATTTGTACAACATTGACGTGATTGGTATCCAGGAGCATCGCATTGTTCATGATGACACAGTGACATCCAATATGAAAATCTTACTGATGGATACCAGCTAGTAACTCTCTCTGCATGGAGAAACTCAATGTGTGCTGCAGTTGGAGGAGTTGGAGTCCTGCTCAGTCCATTTGCAAGGAAAGTACTAGTGTCTGTGTGTCATGTATTCCCAAGGATTCTTCAAGTCACTCTTAATGGCAATCCCCAGACTACAATAATTGTGGCATATTCACCAACAAATGTAGCAAAGGAAGAAGAGGTTGAAGCATTCTATAACAACTTGAATGAAGCCATCAGGAAAGTTCCAGCCCACAACTTCCTAGTAATACTAGGTGATTTCAATGCCAGAATTGGACAGGATAGAGTTAAATTCACTTATCACTAGTTAACCAACAGAAATGGAGATAACATGCTAGATTATGCTCTATAAAACAACCTGGTAATAACTAACACTACATTTCAGAAGAAGATGTCAAAACTGTGGACTTGTCTGCTTCCCAGTGGAATCAAAGCTCAGCTGGATAACATAATGGTCAGAAAAAAGTGGAAAAATAGTGTGACTAACTCTGAGACGTACAGTTCTTTTGCCAGCGTTGGGTCAGACCACCGAATAATCACGGCCAAGATAAGACTCAGCCTCAGAGCAAATGGCAAAAGACCTCCACGGAAGATCAAGTACAACTGGAGTAAGCTTGCAACTGACCCTGACCTATAGGAGAAGTACTCAGTGGAAGTGAGAAACAGATATACAGCACTCTGTAATACTGATACTGATGTTGATTAAACTACCAAGTATGGGTACCTGATACAGGCAAATAAAGAGACAGCTGAGGAGATTCTACCACCTGTCAAAAAGAAACCACAGAAAGCCTTCTGCTATGATGTGAAAGTTGAAAGAGCACGACATCATCTGAAAGAAGCACATGAAAGACATGTCATCGAGGACAGTGATGCAAGCAATGATGCATTTCAGGAGTGCAAAAAGGCCCTTGATGATGCTTACGAACTTTCAAATAAAGAATACCTGGAAAGAAAACTGGCAGATTTTCAGAGTTCGAGTAGACACCACCAGCATGCACACGCTTGGGACATCATCAATGCAGGGCCGTACGAAGCGAGGGCAAACACATTTACCGTCCCGAAATAAGTTATGTTTCGTCCCGATGTATATACGGTCAATTGCCCCCTCTGGCTCGAAAAAGCGGGACGCTGGCAGGACAAATATCAAAATATCGGGACGATATTTTACTACTTTTACTGTCCCAAGATTGCTGTCCAGTAAATTTTTATTCAAAATAAGACCATTTTAGCACAAATATCAAGGTTTTATATCAATTATTGACTAAAAATAGCAAAATTTTCGTTCCCTACGCGCGCAATACAAACAAATTGACCGTATATACATCGGGACGAAACATAACTTATTTCGGGACGGTAAATGTGTTTGCCCCCCTTGGCTTACATGCCTTCGTACGGCCCTGCATCAATGAGATCAGTGGTATAGGAAGAAGTCGAGAAATAGTAGACTAAAGGGAGCCACCAAAGATGGAAGATTAAGCAGGTGGTAAAGCCACTTTCAGGAACTCCTTGGTAATCCACCTGTTGTAACGGAAGAAGATGAGGAAATATCAAGAGTGTATGAAGAGCTACCAATTAGAATAGATGCCTTCGATACAGAGGAGTATCAATCAGCTAAAAAGGCTATTAAAGAAGGGAAAAGTTTTGGTGAAGACGGAATACCTCCTGAAGTATTGAAGAGATGCGATGTAGATGATATCATCTTAGACTTTTGCAATCAAGCTCTCCGGGAAAACAGAAAGCCTGATCAGTGGTCAATAGTTAACCTGATTCCTGTTCCCAAAAGTGGGGATCTAAGTAGCACTGCAAACTACAGAGGCATCAGCCTAAGCTCTTTAGTTGCAAAGACGTTCAACCGTATGCTGCTGAATAGGATCAGACCACATATAGATGATAAACTAAGACCAAATCAGTGTGGTTTCAGGGAGAATAGATCTACAGTGAGTCAAATTCTTGCACTCCGTAGGATAATTGAAGAGATAAAGGACCGAAATCTACCTGCATTAATGACATTCATACAGTGTGGCTCAATAAAAATTGTGCAAGTTTAAAAGCGCCCTCTGTGGCAAAACCAAAAGACTGGGGTAATATAATGGTACATCACTGTAAAGGAAAAACTCCAAGCTTTTAAATACTGTTTGCTTCATTACTTTTTGCCTTTGCAAACTAGAGACATGCTTCATTAAACACAAATTTTGAAAAACCCATTTGTGCCACTTTTTCAGAAAACTGATTGAACATTGGTTTTTGATATTCAGTGCCTTTTCTGTTAATAAAACTGTTCATTGGTAGGACCAGAATGTACAAATTACTCAATATCATTAAACATTTGAGTTATGCATATATTATGAATAAGCACATCATAATACACCTATTAAACTAAAAATTATTATATTTTTGTAATATTAATTAGGTTTAATTAAAATGTCAAATGGACCTAACTGAAACAAAATCTCACCTCGACCAAGGCAAAAGGGCCTAATTACATCATGAGTGATTTATATGTAGCACAGTCATAGTGGTTATTGATTAAAAGACAACATTTAAGTTCAAACAATCAATCAGCTATTATTTTGCAGCCCCATTGACCATAATTTAATTGATTTATTGGCCTGGGTACACAGGGACCTCAAAGACACAACATAATCTTGTTACTGTTGACCATGGCAAAAGGGCCCAATTGTAAACTTGCATTGCAAAAAATATTAAGAACAATTGTATTGTTTTTTCTTGAATTATTGCTTTTTTAAATGCATAAAATGCTAAAATATGGAACAGTGTTTTACTTCTAAACATAAATCAATACACAAATACCCAAATAACATGTTGTAAGTATATGATCTTTTTAATTTAGTCCATTTTGAATTGTAATCACTCCCATACTTATCAGTAAAAAACCATAGCAAAAGGGCCTAACTCGCACATTTTGACCAAAAATAATAAAAATAAAACATTTTGTCAAAAATGTCAATTGCCCATTTAAGGACAAGTAAATGATTTATTGAAATGAGATATTGTCATATTGATTTAACAAAGCACATTTTTAGGCTTAATGAAAAACACGTTTTCATCAATATCTCAAAAACATCACATTGTCAGTTAGGCCATTTTGCCTTGGGGGGGGGGGCAGTATTGGTCTTGAGCTTGAAGTGTGATAATAAGTGATAAGCTGTCCATTCATATGAGTAAGTCACTTACCAACATTCAACAGGGATTCAGAATGTTAAAAAGGAGAATGGTGGTGAATTAACTTGAAAAACTGTTATCTCTAACCTTTTATGTTCATCAAAAGATATTACATAACATCATCAAGATATATTATCAATGGGAGAAAAGAGGCTTAAAGTCCGGGAAGCATTGAAGATGCTTGCTCATTCAGACTTTAAGCACTCTAAGAATGGCAGTGCGAGCACTGTTTACGTTTGATGAACGAGTCTTCATGGTACTGAAATATCATGAAACTAGAAGTCCTTATGAGGTTCTTAGGCAATTCAGGATATCCTATCCAAATACACGAACTCCTCGGAATAGGCCTGCGAATCGATATGCCAAATATTAGGCTTCGGCCACACGTACGAACTTAAATAAAGGAAATTCTGGTAGACTCAGAAGTGGAAGATCGCAGCTTTAGAAACATCGATGAAGTCCGGCGCGCAATTCATCATGATCCTCTGATAATATCAAGAACAAACCCTTTGCCAAACATGTCGGGAAGTACTTTTAATCGAATTACAGGTTTAGATTTAGCTTGGTGCCCATATATCATGGTTCGCATGCACTCTTTGAAGCCAGAAGACTTTCAAAGGTGTGTAGAATACAGCCAATGGTTAGTTAACACACAGCAAATATTTCTCTCAGATGTATTACGTGCTTTAAGTCCGAATGAGCAAGCATCTTCACTGCTTCCCTATTCACTGAAAATTTTGTTTCATCATTTGACAAATAATAAGTTGTCATGAAAATGGTCTAGTATGACAAACTATAATTTGTCGTGGAATTCGTCATACAAGTATTGAGCGACGAATTATAATTAGTCATGAAAAACGGTCTAGTATGACGACTTTCTCATGACAATTAGTCATGCTGAAAAATTAGTTTGTCATGGGAAAAAATAGTTTGTCATGCACAAAAATTCATTTGTCATGCAAGAATAATAATTTGTCACTTAATTTGTCAAGTGACACTAGTTTTTTAAGAGGTTTTGTTTTCGGTAGACTAATTCCATTTAGGTGTGGCTAATCAATGTGAAATTAACGAGACGAAACACTCAGGTTCTGCTTGCAGGTTTTGCAATGGCTGTCTGGTCTAGTCAATCCAGATGGACCTCGCAAGCGAACGCGAAGCGTGAGCCTAGGTCGCTCGCTTGTGAGGTTGATCTATATAGATGGACTAGTCTGGTCAGAATCTGATGATGAAGTATGAGTAAGCTTAAGTATGAGTACGGGAATTCTGAGTCCAGTAGTGTTGTTCTGCCCGACTCCGAATCCAATACTACTGGTCGGAATGTAATGATAGGCTATGCACAAACCTAACCTGGAATTAAAGAGTTGTTTTATATCCGAATCCAAAGAGGTTTTGTCGCTAATTGTCCTCCTGTGCAATCGACTCGAGAATAAAACGCCACGCCACTTCTTGAAGGTACGGAAACCCGTTATATACGATATCATTCGTTATGCAAATTCGTCAGCTCTCAGGTATGGTTAGTCGTGCTCAAAGAAGTTTGTCAACATAGCTTGTCATGCCTACATTAGTTTGTCTTTACCTTGGCTCATGACAATGTGCATTTGTCAATTAACGAAAAGTACAATTGTCAATCGTTCAAACTCGTCCTTCACAGATTTGTAATTCGTCGAGTTACAAAAATATGTTGTCCTGCATTTGTTTTCGTTTGGCATGCGCCCGCAAATATCGTCAAGCGACGAATACGGGGAAATTCACTTGCATGACTAATTTATAACCCCTGTTTGACGACTTTTCCACCACGTTTGAAGAAATAATATTTTCAGTGTTGAATATTGCTAAGTGACTATACTCATATGAATGTACAGTTTATCACTAATTATCACACTTGAAGGTCAAGATCAATACATGATTATTGATATTGAATAATTTGTACTCTCTGGTCCTACAAATGAACATTTTTGATTAACAGAAAAGACACTGAATATCAAAAAAAAGTTCAATCAGTTTTCTGAAAAAAGTGGCACAAATGGGTTTTTCAAAATTTGTGTTTAATGAAGCAATCTCTTAGTTTGCAAAGGCAAAAAGTAATGAAACAAACGGCATTTAAAAGCTTAGAGTTTTTCCTTTACAGTGATGTACCATTATATTACCCTAGTTTTTTGGTTTCGCCACAGAGGGCGCTTTTAAACTTACACACAATTTTTATTGACAAACACTGTAGACTTCAAGAAAGCCTTCGATACGATACATAGAGGCAAAATGGTGAAAATTCTGAAGGCTTATGGAATTTCTGACCTAATCGTCAATGTAATTGAGGCTACCTATCACAACACCATAGCCAAAGTGATATCTCCAGATGGGGATACTGATGAATTTAACATCTATGCAGGTGTACAACAAGGGGATACACTAGCTCCCTATCTGTTTATAATTGTGCTTGACTATTGCATGAGAACAGCCATAGATGGTAAAGAGGAACAGCTGGGTTTTACTATCAATCACAGGAGAAGCCGCAGAGTTGGACCACTGATGGTAACAAATATGGACTTTGATGATACTGCTAGCCAGGCCCATGGCTACTTGAAAGGGTTGAAAGAGCTGCCCTAAGAGTCGGCCTCCATATGAATGCCAAGAAGACAAAATGCATGGTGTTCAACCAGCAGAAAGATGTTTCCATAAACAAAATCGATGGAACAAGTCTGGAAGTTGTGGAAGATGTCAAGTACCTGGGATCATGGACACAGAGCAGCATCAAAGATATTAGCACAAGGAAAGCACTCACTTGGAAGGCCTGCAATAAACTTAACAGGATCTGGAAATCCACTCTACCTAGACCTGTCAAAATCAAGTTGTTTCAAGCTACGGTAGAAAGCATCCTCCTGTGCGGTTCAGAAACTTGGACTGTTACAAACAAAGTTCGCAAGCTACTGGATAGCTGCCACACCAGGCTACTTAGATCAGCACTAGACATAAGCTGGAAAAAACACTTGAGCAATAAGAATTTGTATGGCGATCTTCCAAAAGTCAGTGAAAAGATTAAGAAAAGTCGTCTCCAGTTTGCTGGACATTGGGCTATTCCAGAAAAAAATTGCCCTCCCCCCATAGAGGAGGTAAACTGTCCTCGTTCGAAAAATCTGGAATTCCATCAAGAATTTTTTTAATTTTTCATGGAATTCCAGAGCAATGGGCCAGTTTCTTTGAAAAATGTTGGATTTTTGGTGACTCTGAAGATAATTTTCTGGAAAACAGGGAATTTTGTTTAAGAAACTCTGGAATTCCAAAGCCCGCTGTTGTCAAAAAAATCAGGAATTCCAACATCCTCTATGGGGGGTGGGCAAAAATTATCTGGAATAGCCCATTGTTTGAGAAGCTCTTGGCAAGTGGTGTCGGATCTAGTGCTATGGAGTCCCGTACATGGCAAAAGGAATGTTGGACGTCCGATGATGACCTTCGTGGACATTCTGCGTCTGGATACTGGACTTTCCCCTGCTGAATAAACTTACCTGCATGACAGACAGGAGTGTTTGGAGAGCCTCGTTGGAGTCCGAAGTCGCCGGAGTGGGTGAGTGAGTGAGGCATGTATAGGCCTACATTGCACATGTACGACAACACGCTTTTAGCTAATTTGTATCAGCTAAAGCATTACTGAGTTAAAGCAATCCCCAAATCAAAAGTATGCATGCTTTATCAATCATGAACATAGTGATACTCAAAAGCAATCCAGAAGTGTCCAGGCAGCCACCATATATCGCCTAGTTTTACCGATGCTCCCCCGGGAGGGGGGGGGGCACTTCCATTATGGTTACGCAGGATGTGCCTCTGAATAGACCCCCGGTTTTCAAACCGGCTTGTACCCAATGACCCCCTTTTTTTATTTTGGCTTCTAACCAAAAAACTTTAAATACTCATATATTTAATGACCCCCCTTTTTTAATGGTCAGATACTCCTGCCAATTTTTTTCGCTAATATTGCGTTTTTAAGGAAATTTTAACGACCATTTTCTTGATTTTCGCGCACTAAGCGCGCATTTTAACAATAATGTAATTTGGACTTAAAACAGGACTATTTTCAGCTTAAGTCATATGACACTAACTCAATGACCCCCATTTTGAAATCTTCAAACCTGGATGACCCCAAGTTTTTATTTATGGTGTGTACCGAATGACCCCCTATTTTTTGTGCGCCAATTTGTACCGGATGGCCCCTACTTTTTACCCGTCGGAGGCACACCCCCATCACTTTAGATAGTGAGTGCCCCTCCCCCGGGATGCTCCAAAACAATACTTTAGTGTCCTGTCGATCACCATGCATCGTACAGCTCTACGAAAATGTGGTAGCGCACTGACACTGTTAATTTAATTATATAATCATAAGCAAGTCAAGCAAGCCAAGATTGACTAACCTGAACTTAGTTAAACTTTCTGTTTGGTAAACTAGTCAAGCAACGTTTCACGTGTTAGTCAAGCAGGCTTGACTAGCTTACTCAAAATGTTAAGCTTGTCAAGTAAGCTTGACTAGTTTGAAATTTGGTTTGACTAACGTCAAGCTAGTCAGGTAGGCTGGAATAACCTGCCTGGCTAGTTTAATGTTAGTAAAGCAGCTGCTTGACTAGTTTACGTACTAATTTGTAAGGCAAGGCATTACGACTGAGGCATTATCTACTGACTAGACGTTCAAGTTTTCACGTAACGTATTTATTTTAAATCCTCGGTTCAGCGTCATTATTGGCAAAGATGCTTCTCACCCGTTTTAAAAACTGAAGAACAGAGAACAATCGTCCATCTTTACGGAAAAAAAAGGGTGGAAAGATATATTTCCATAAAACAATATCGAATTGAAGTATCTTTACATAAATCAACAACGTACTTATCTTTCAAAACAACCTCAAATGATAATATATCATCCATGAGTCCTTCATATATTTTGTCGAATTGCTCCGTGATGGAGGTAAACATGTCTGCATCAAGCATGTCTATTACAAGTGGCTTCCCGTATCTGTCAAACAAAACAGCAAACGATTATTATGAATTATGGGCAATGTGATTTAATCTCCTCCTCTTAGCTCCTCTCCCGTCTCCTCCTCTTCTTCCTTCCTTCCTCTCCTCCTCCTCCTCCCCCTATTCCGTCTTCTCTTCCTCTCCCTCCTCTTCTTCCATCCCCCTTCTTCTTCTCCTCTTCCTCCCCCTCCTCTTCAGTCTCCTCTCCCTTCTTCTCCTCCTCCTCCTCTTTCGTCTCCTCCTCCACCAAGGTTTTGCCTTATAGTTTTTAACAAGGAAGGTATAGTAACTCTTGTGGCTAAATATGCACATTTTGTTTCGTTTCTATTGTATGCCTTATAATGGTAAGGTTTTGCATTATAATTCCTAACAATTAGGCAGGTATTAAAGTAGCTACGTGCATAATTTTTGCACGCTTTCACATTTCTAAAACGGCTTTGCCTTACACGTTACAAATCCTACCAGCACATGACCGAGGCAACTTGGTAAAGTATCCTTGACAAGACATATATAGTAACTTTGCGGCTGATTCATACATTTTATTTCGTTTCCTTTGCCTTATAAATCCCAATAAGGCTTGTACCTTAACTCTTGTGGTTAGTCTGCATTTTGTTTTGCTTCCTTTGCCTTAAAATTTCTACCAAGGCTTTACCAGCAAGTCCAACAAGTGGCTAACAAGTCATAACAAGACAGGTGTAGTATCTCTTGTTTTGTCCCTTTTTCTTTGCCTTATAATTCCTAACAAGGCTGGTATGGTGATCAATGTGACCAAGTCGTACCTTTTGCTTCGTTTCTTTTGCCTTATATTCCTAGCTCGGAATTTTGTGTCGGCACATACAACTTTATTTTTTCTTACCTTATAGCTCCCAATAAAGCTGGTCTTAAGGCCTAGGACTGCAGGTCATTCTCTTCTTACCTTATAGCTCCCAATAAAGCTGGTCTCAAGACCCGAGTCTGCATATCATTCTCTTCTTACCTTATAGCTCCCAATAAAGCTGGTCTTAAGACCTGAGGTTGCATGTCATTCTCTTCTTACCTTATAGCTCCCAATACAGCTGGTCTTACGACTCGAGTCTGCATGTCATTTTCTTCTTACCTTATAGCCTCAAATAAAGCTGGTCTTAAGACTTGAGGCTTCATGTCATTCTCTTCTCACCTTATAGCTCCCAAATAAAGCTGGTCTTAAGACTCGAGTCTGCATGTCATTCTCTTCTCACCTTATAGCTCCCAATAAAGCTGGTCTTAAGACTCGATTCTGCATGTCATTCTGTTCTCACCTTATAGCTCCCAAATAAAGCTGGTCTTAAGACCTGAGTCTGCATGTCATTCTCTTCTTACCTTATAGCTCCCAATACAGCTGGTCTTAAGACTCGAGTCTGCATGTCATTCTCTTCTCACCTTATAGCTCCCAAATAAAGCTAGTCTTAAGACCTGAGTCTGCGTGTCATTCTCTTCTTACCTTATATATAACTCCCAATAAATCTGGTTTTAAGACCTGAGTCTGCGTATCATTCTCTTCTTACCTTATAGCCCCCAATAAATCTGGTTTTAAGACCTGAGGCTGTATGTCATTCTCTTCTTACCTTATAGCTCCCAATAAAGCTGGTCTTAAGACCTGAGTCTGCATGTCATTCTCTTTTTACCTTATAGCTCCCAATACAGCTGGTCTTAAGACCTGAGTCTGCATGTCATTCTCTTCTTACCTTATAGCTCCCAATACAGCTGGTCTTAAGACCTGAGTCTGCGTATCATTCTCTTCTTACCTTATAGCCCCCAATAAAGCTGGTCTTAAGACCTGAGGTTGCATGTCATTCTCTTCTCACCTTGTAGCTCCCAATAAAGCTGGTCTTAAGACCTGAGTCTGCATGTCATTCTCTTCTTACCTTATAGCTCCCAATAAAGCTGGTCTTAAGACCTGAGGCTGCATGTCATTCTCTTCTTACCTTATAGCTCCCAATAAAGCTAGTCTTACGACTTGCGGCTGCATGTCATTCTATTCTTACCTTATAGCTCCCAATAATCTGGTCTTAAGATCTGAGGTTGCATGTCATTCGCTTCTCACCTTATAGTTCCCAATAAAGCTGGTCTTAAGACCTGAGTCTGCATGTCATTCTCTTCTTACCTTATAGTTCCCAATAAAGCTTGTCTTAAGACCTGAGTCTGCATGTCATTCTCTTCTTACCTTATAGCTCCAAATAAAGCTGGTCTTAAGACCTGAGGCTGTATGTCATTCTCTTCTTACCTTATAGCCCCCAATAAAGCTGGTCTTAAGACCTGAGTCTGCATGTCATTCTCTTCTCACCTTATAGCTCCCAATAAAGCTGGTCTTAAGACCTGAGTCTGCATGTCATTCTCTTCTTACCTTATAGCTCCCAATACAGCTGGTCTTAAGACCTGAGTCTGCGTATCATTCTCTTCTTACCTTATAGCCCCCAATAAAGCTGGTCTTAAGACCTGAGGTTGCATGTCATTCTCTTCTCACCTTGTAGCTCCCAATAAAGCTGGTCTTAAGACCTGAGTCTGCATGTTATTCTCTTCTTACCTTACAGCTCCCAATAAAGCTGGTCTTAAGACCTGAGGCTGCATGTCATTCTCTTCTTACCTTATAGCTCCGACTAAAGCTGGTCTTACGACCTGAGGCTGCATGTCATTCTCTTCTTACCTTATAGCTAGCTCCCAATATAGCTGGTCGTAAGACCTGAGGCTGCATGTCACTCTCTTCTTACCTTATAGCTCCCAATAAAGCTGGTCTTAAGACTTGAGTCTGCATGTCATTCTCTTCTTACCTTATAGCTCCAAATAAAGCTGGTCTTAAGACCTGAGGCTGTATGTCATTCTCTTCTTACCTTATAGC